>CAIGRR010063078.1:0-21335 GCA_903798365.1 Fraxinus sp. 1973-6204
TTGGATTTGAGCTATTTATTTATTTTACTATTGAATCTTTTGTTTAGGTTTAAAATTTTTGTATGGTTGAATTTTAAAGTGTAAGTAAAAAATTAAAAATTTCAAAATTTTGAGGAGGTGAGTCAAAATTTTTGGAGGGGTGAAACTGAAAAATATTACAAATTAACTAGTAATAGTGGACAGCGGACAATGTTGCCCCCCCCCCCCACCCCCAGCTCCGTCTCTGACCACAATCCACCCTACCAACACCATCACCACATTAGAAATTTAGAAAGTTTATTCAAAAAGTTAAAAAATAAAAAAATATACCTTCATCTTCTCCCCACCATCACCCACCAGTAGTGGGCGGTGAGAAACGGGTGGTGGGTGGTGGTGGTGGTGGTGGTGGGAAGAAGATGAAGCTTTTATTTCTTAATCTTTGTCACAAATAGTCCTTAATCTTTGTCTTTAGTGTGCAAATTGTGCCCTAATGTTTATTTCTTGATATGAACATCCTCAATCTATGTGTTTTGACACAAAATCGATCCTTAACTTCTGTAAAATTTACAAATGAATACAAAACCTTTATTGAATAATATTTAACTTAACATATTAAATGTATCATTGGTGACGCATAAACTCAAGTTAGATATCAATTTTCATGACAATTCTATTTAAAATTCTTGTAATATGAAATGGTTTTTGTGGCATTTTCATTCAAAGATGTATAGTAAACAATAGTGGTAGTAACGATAAACTATTTTTTGATATAGCAAATATTCCAAATGTTCCTCTTTTTTCTATCAAAGTATAATTATGTTCTTTAGTGACTTTGGGAAGAATAATCCTCTTTGAAACTCGACGAAAAAATAATCCAGAAAATATATTGAACACGCGATAACATATAATCAACTTAAAGCATCAATAAATAGTTGTAGCAATAATAAAAGGAGCAAAATTTGTAGCTTTATTCCAACTTCTTCCTTACACAATCCAAGGAAAGGCAAATAACAAAGTGAATATTTATGCACTAAAAAGGCTAATTGCTGTAAATGGTCGCTATCCAAAGGTGATGTTGCAAAATCAGGACATGATGTTTGGATTTTTGGTATTTGGTAGTGTGAGAAGATGGCAATGGTGCAATGAGTGGCAATGTTGGAGGATGGAGGTGGTGACCCACAATGTTTTCTTTGCATGGGATTGGTGCGATGCAGGTGCTAGTATAGGGGTTGGAAATTCCACCGTCGATTTGGGGAATGAGGCAATCATCGACACTTGTTTGGGAGATGAAGTAACTGTCGGTGTTGAGTCGGGTAATGTCCGCCTTGGTGGATTGTTTGGTTTATTTTTACCTTTTTATGCCATCTTTTTCTTATTTTTTATTTTTTTAAATCAAAATTAAGGGTACACTAGTCCATCTATTTTTAAAGCTCGCTTTTAAAAGGAACAGAATGTAACGGAAAGGATTATTTGCACATCAAAATGTTGATTTGTGGACTCCAATGCCAAAATCGAAAAGTTAGGTCATGATTTCGCAACATACCATTTGCGCCAATTAGTCGTGATAAAAATCATTCTTCAATGGCAAATAAACGGTGAATCTTTATTTAAAATAATCGAGATATTAACTAAGAAAAATGCTAGAGGTACATAATCTTTCCGGCAACCCTCCAATAGGGGCCAAACACTTGGCCATTATGTGAACCATTATGGCAAAGGTTATGTACCCATAGACAAGCTCATTAACTAAATTCTTCATGTTTTAAATTAGCATTCGATAAAAAAATAAAGAATATATAATTCGTAAAAAAAAAATATCGGTAATTTTATGTTACAATAAGACTGGTAAAACGTCATAGAATTATACAAGTCGCCGTTATTTATTTATCTTAATTTTTATTCAAGTATTTCATATTACGAAGCAATTACATAAACTTAAATCAAGAAAATTTAACCTCTTCTTTTATTCCTATTGACATGAATATAACGAAATATTTATTATAAATACTATTTAAAAAAAAAATTCGAAATCATCAATTTAATTTTAATTTTTAGGGCATAGATGCAATTTTCTCCAACTAAAACTAAGGGCATAATGGTCTTTTTAATGAAGGCTTTCAAAAATCTGATACTCACAATTTTGACATTTCATAAATATTGTAATCTACAGTCACATACCACATAATTTACAGGTAACTATCACATATAAAGGGCGTGTTTGAGCTCTGAGAAAATATATTTTGTAATAATGAGTTTTTTGAGAATGTGTGATTAAAAAATATAAAAAAAATCGAATTTAAGTGTAAAATTTTGTTATTAGGAAAATATGTATTTTAAAATGAGAAAAATGAATTTTTTTTATAAAATTGGGCAAAAAGAGGGACACCAAGTCACAAATCCAACAATTAATAAGTCATAAAACATTCAATAGTCTCAATTATATTTTAATCAAACCCCTCCTCATCCCCTTCTGTCACACAACAAGCTCCAAATTTGAGATCCATTTAACAGTCGTGCCAAAAAACGGGGCAAATTTTACGTGTCTCGAAATTCAAACAATGCAAATTGATGGACAAAAAATGGAAAACAACGTTTAATAATTGTATAATTTTACGGGGTGTATAGAAATGGGAAAACAGGCGGTGATACAAACATTGGTGGTGGCCGAAGTTGGTTTTATCCAAAAATCAATGACCACATGTATAAAGATTTGTTTGTTGGGGAGAATCGGAGAGGGAGATATGTTGTGTGGTGGATGTTTTAATTTTTATTAAAAAAAATTATAAATACCTGATTTTTAAATTGAAACTTAAAAGTAGAAATTGAGATAAATTTTTCAACAAAAAAATATACACTAAGGACCATTTGCACATAAAAAATAAAAATAAATTATGGACCATTTTTGCAAAATACCCAACAAATTTGACATGCCACGTGATCATTTCTCTTTTTCCAATAGGATAACCAACCAAAACTAACTAAAAAACAAAAATGAAAGATTTTATCCCATGTTTTGAAACAAGTGAAGACCAAGATACAGCTCAAACAGTTTAACAGCAAACTCTTATCAAATCATTAATTCAGGCAGAGAGGATAAGGGTGAAATTTAAGAAAAAAATTAGCGAAAAGTTCATGTTTAAATAAGTAAAAATAAATATACAAAAAAGAAAACGGATAAAGGAATAAACAAACAAAACAAATCTGGCAAGAGATCGACACATAAAATATGAAAAAGGCAGCCTTCTTCCCAATCTGCACAATTTATTTATTAAGCTATTATCATTTCTACGTACATTTGTGGCCTGTTCCATAATAATGTAGAAATTCAGCTAAAATCTTCATTTTTTTTGGGTGCTTGCTTTCACGTTCATTATCCCGTACATACCTCCCTCCTTCAGATATTCCACGTACCTTGAGAATTCCGGCTTTGCAGTTGCCTTCTTTCTTCGCCGGCCGGATTCTACAAAAATACTGAAAAACGGATGAATTTTGCTGACCTTTTTAGCCTGCTCCGCCGCTGCAGGAGCCAAGTTTTTCGGCGATGGATTGAAAATCTTAGCCGGCAAGGTTCTGGATTTGCTCAATTTAGGCACCAAAGGATCGGTAGGGGGCTCCGTCTCGTCGGTTAATTGCTCGTAGCCCTGGCGGCCTTTTCGTGTACTCAGAGCCCTAAACATGGCGAGGAGAGATAGGAATTTTAGTCAATATTTGGGGTTTGTATGTAGTTGCAGTGCTTGGAAGAATTTGTGGTTAAAAACTCTTATCAGGTTGGATTGAATGAAATAAGAATAGTCGTGTTGTATCTTTAATACATTTCGCCCAGTTCGAAAAACATTAAAATTTTCATTTTTATTATTCTACTTATTTTTAACAATATATTCTTTAATAAAATAATTTATTACATCACATCAATAACGTTTCCTACTTTTTCAACCATACATTCTCCATCAATCTACTATTCCAGAATACATTCTTCCAAAATAATGTAACTCAAACACCCTAAATTTATTCAATACACAATGATCAAATTATTATTTAGGGTATGTTCGAGCCATAATTTTTAGGTAAATGCATTTTGGAATAGTAGATTGAGAGAGAATATATGATTAAAAATGAAGGAAATTTTTTTGGATTGCATGTAATGTTATTTTATTGAAAATACATGATTTAAAAAAAATGTATTTTGATAAAAAAAATGAGGATCAAACAATGTCTTATTAAACACACAATTCAAAACACGTGACTTGGTTGGCTTCAAACTTTACAATTTAGAATGTGTTTGATGGATATTATTGAGGAAATAATATATTTTAAATAGTGATATGATGGGAAATATGTAGTTAAAAAGTAAAAAAAAAAATATTTATGTGATTAAAAATATTAATTTATTGAAAAATATGTAATTGAAAATGAGTTTTGAAATAATAATATTTTTAGGGAAGGTGGGTCAAACAAGGCTTAACCCACATAGCTTTGGTGCTACGTCAATGAAAGCAGTGTTAAGTTGAAATTTTGTAAGTTGACTTTTTTGTGCAAAATCCAACTTTTCATCATGGTGAGAGGTTGCGTACCAAATAAACTGGAATTATTATAATAAAAATAATAATTAAAAGCAGTGAACATTTAGCCCCAGGTTAAAATTTTCATTCTTAGAATGCATTCGGTAGAGATTAAAATTCAATTAAAATTGAAAATATAGTCGTTATTCAGTCTCACTCGTCTAATAAAAGTCAACAATAACGACTAATTTTTCAGTTTTAATCCGATTTTAATCTCATTTTCAACTACACATTCTTTAATAAAATAATATTTTCCATCACATCAATAATTTTTCCTTCTTTTTCAACCACATATTCTCTATCAATCTACTGTTTCAAAATACATTCTTCCAAAATAATGTGGTTCAAATATACCCTTAGGTTTGGATGCGACATTTTAAAACTAGGTTTACAAGTTGCAAATATTTAAAAAATTAGGATAACATTCATAAATATTTTGCATGTCAAGATTGTTATTACAAATCATAAATTACTATTAAACGAGTACTGACATTGCAAGTATTTTTCACTAATAATAAGCTATTCAAAGTACTCGAAAACTTATTTAGGAAAATGCCACCGTGACAGAAGAATCTGGGCAGATTATTTGACGAAATGAGGCAGGATGTGATTGGATCGAAAAGCTGACTGCGTTTTAAATAATCAAATGATAGAATCATGTAACATTATTTCAACAATTATGTCACAGTAGTATGATTCATGTTATGTGTTGATGAAACACATGAGAATGGATGTGGAGCATGTCTTTCAATAGAAATAAGTTAATATCATTGTACAAAAATTGGTTAATCAATCAAAAAATTGAAATATTCATTTACAAAAAAATATTGATTATAATAAATAAAATTACAAGAGTAGCACGTAAAAGGCAACTTGGTAGCTACAATGTACAACTACTAACAAATCTGTTAAATTACAAAAACTAATTTCTTGTGTTCAATCGGTCAATGGTCAATGGTGGAGGCTGATTACTCATATTTGAAACATTCAAGAAATCGTTTTCTTTAATTAATTTCTAGATCACGAGAAACCAAAGTCAGGTCAGAAAAGGGTTTCATTAAATTAATCAATGAGATAATGCGACTATAAAAAATAAAATTAATTAACACAAGAAACTTCTCCATCAAATTAAACTTATCAAATATCAATATTCATGGTGATGTGTATGTTGAATAAAAATTGAATTTGACTGATGACTTTAAATCAAAAATCAAACTTTTCAATCTTACAAAAAATTTAATAAAGTAACGGCGAGAAAATGGGTAACAAATACCAAAGGAAAAAAAATGACAAATTAATGCCAAGAGAAATGGATGCAATATCGAGGTAAGAGTTGAACTCTCTATCTTTAAGTCGAATTTGTCCTGCAATTATGCCTATAGATGATGACAATCAACTCTCAAGATACAATGATAATCTTTTTGTATTAGTAGCACTCCAAAACATAAGAATCAACGAACAAAAATCAGGCTATTGTACTCCTTTTAAATGAAATGAAAAACAAGTTTTATGCCAAGTTTTGACTAAAAAAATATGAAATTTTATGTTGTGCTATGATTGCATATCATTGTGATGATCAAATGGATGTCACAAGGGTCTTATTTATAGAGGATGAAATGTTGTGATTGAAGTGTCGTGCCCCAAAACTCAGCAACATTTGCCAATAGTCGCATTTTTTGCTGTCACTAGTTTGTCGCCCATGTATTGCTCGAACGTCAGAAACAGAGATTCCGCCGTTCATCTATTGCCAGCCTATCGCTCGAGAGCTAGGATAAATAACCAGCCATTTTCCTCTCTTTTTCCTTCCAACTTTAGACCATAATTTTTCATTCACCTGAAATTGGTTTGAAAATTTCAAATATACTACGACGATCTACTCGACGAGTAGAATAATTAGTCTATTTATTTTCATAATTTGACTATCAAATCAAATTCGAATATTTGATCGAAATAGATATGAAAGTCACTTTTCCATATTTGTACTAAACTATCTCGAAGACAGTAGATATCAACAGTATAATCGTTGTCCTTTCGAGAACTGTTAAAATACATTATTCTAACACTCACATGTGCAAGTTGATTGTACAGTTTTGGGACTACAAAGATTGTTGTAACTATATTGATTCTTCACGTGTAATTGCCACTCTTTACTTGCTCCCTACTCCAGCATCTTGTATATATTGCTGGCCTCGTGACCTTGTAAATAATCAATTGAGCTTTCATCTTTTGCTCCATTTTATTCAGCTATCAGTTAAAGCTCCTCTTTCTCTGGATCTCAACTTGGTATCAGAGCTTTATGGCTAACATCGGATCTGATGATAACACACAATCAGTATAGCCAACTACCAACAATCTGATTCCTTTAATGGTGGGAGGAAATCAAATGCAAACTCTTGGAATCAGTCTAACTCAAGTTCCACAAGTGAGACTTGAAAGAAACAACTTTCTATTATGGAAAAATATGGTGATGCCGATCATCAAAGGTCACAACCTGGAAGGATTCATCACTAGAACTAGAAGCTGCCCATCTGAGTTCCTAGCTACACAAACCACTGGCTCAACTGGGATCACAATCGAAATGGCTCCAAATCCTGAGTATGGAAATTAGGTGTCAACAAATCAACTATTGATGGGTTGGTTGTACTCCTCAACGACGCAAGAAAATGCAATGAGAGTCATGGGATTATCTAAGTCTTCTGAATTCTGGAATGCTGTTTGGAGCCATGAATCGATTGAGGGTCACCTTCCTTGTTAGTGAACTTCAAAGAACTAGGAATGGAGTAATGAGTGTTGATCAATACCTCAACACTATCAAACAACTTGCAGACAATCTTGAAATTGCTGGTAAAGCCATTCCTCATGTTGATCTTGTTACTCAAGTGCTTGCCGATTTGGATAAAGAATATACTCCTATAGTAATGCAAATAAATAGCAGAGAATCCATATCTTGGCATGAATTGCAGTCAGTTCTCATNTACCTCAACACTATCAAACAACTTGCAGACAATCTTGAAATTGCTGGTAAAGCCATTCCTCATGTTGATCTTGTTACTCAAGTGCTTGCCGATTTGGATAAAGAATATACTCCTATAGTAATGCAAATAAATAGCAGAGAATCCATATCTTGGCATGAATTGCAGTCAGTTCTCATGACTTATGAAAGCAGAATTGAGCACCTCAACACTCTGAAAAATGGTTTAGGCTCAGTCAACTTAAGTAAAGCCTCAGCCAATTTCATCCATACCTCAAATATTAAGAGAGGAAGAAGGTCCAACTATGCTGGTAGAAGCAATAGCTATAGAGGAGGTAGGAATAGAGGTAGAGAAGGTAGACTATTTGCTAACAAAAGTGCATGCCAAATCTGTGGTCTGAACAATCACACACCAACTAAATGTTTTAACTGGTTTGATGAAGGATATATGGGTGCCAAACCTGAAACTCACTATCAGAACTCCTCAGAACTAGCTGCTCTTATAGTTTCCTCCAGAACTGTGGCTGATCCAACTTGGTTTGCAGACTCAGGTGCTAGCAATCACGTCACAACTGATAAGGGAAATCTGATTGAGGCACTTGAGTATGGTGGTAAGCAAAAACTTGATGTTGGCAATGGTAATAGACTTCAAATCTCTCACATTGGCATAAATCACCTCAATATACAAAATAACAAGTTACTAGTCCTTAACAATGTCTTGTTAGTTCTCTCAATCAAGAAAAGTCTACTAAGTCAAAGTTAACTTCTGATAATAGAGTATTCATGGAATTTCATTTTTGATTCTTGTGTTGTTAAGGACAAGGAGACTAAGGAGGTGCTGCTGGAAGGGAGAATTAAAGATGACTGTATCAGATTGAACTACCTCATCAAGTTAACCAACTTCCTATCTCAAAGTCTGTTCACTCAAATAAATCTAGACCTTTGTTTTTGTTACTCAGTCCAAAGATGCCACAAAGAATAAGTCTAATTTAGAATTGTGGCACATGAGGCTTGGACATCCCCAAAATCTGTAATGTCCCAAGTCCTTCAACTCTGTAATGAAAAGCTTAAAGTGAATGAAGTTAATCGTTTTTGTGATGCCTGTCAACTTGGCAAAGCACACTCTCTACCTTTTAAACTTTCAACTTCACACTCATCATCACTTCTTGAACTTGTTCACACTGATGTCTGGGGCCCTGCACCCCTTCAATCAACATCTGGTTTCAAGTATTACATCATATCCATTGATGATTACAACAGGTTCACATGGATATATCATATGAGGAACAAATCTGAAGCCCTGAATTCTTTTATCCAATTGAAAATTTTAGTTGAAAATAAGTTCAATAAGAAAATCAAAACTCTTCAATCTGATTGGGGAGGAGAACTCAGAGCATTTACTGAATTCACCCTACAATTAGGTATTCACATGAGGTTTTCCTGTCCTTACACTTCATCTCAGAATGGAAAAGCTGAAAGGAAACATCGCCACATCACTGAAACAGGTCTAACCTTTCTTGCTCAAGCCAGCATGCCATTGCACTACTGGTGGGAGTCATTCCATACTGCCACCTATCTCATTAACAATCTGCCCACACATGTTCTTCAAATGAAGTCACCTTGTCAAGTTCTAAATGGTGAACAAACTAATTATAAGTCACTCAAGGTTTTTGGATGTGCTTGCTTCCCTTGTCTAAGACCTTACCAGCCTCACAAGTTCAGTTTCCATTCTACTAAATGTGTCATCATTGGATTCAACAGTTCCCTTTTGAGCATGGCTTTCTAAATAGAAGTAGCCACTCATCTGAAACTATTATCCAATATATGCCACTCAACATTCCTTCTAACACTGGTCATGTAAGCTCATCTGATACACTTCACTCTAGTTCAACTCAACCAACAATATCTCAAAGTCCTATTCAACCAGAGGAAATTGAAACCGAGACACCAGAGGTTAATGAAAATGGAAGTGCAGAGATTAAACATGAGCATATTGAAAGGGAAACTCATGAAGACACTGCAGGCACTGAGGCAGAAGAAACTGAGCCCAGTATTCAGACAAAATCATGAAGAGGTAGAAGGGAGAAGGCAAAATGTTGAGCACTCTATGATTACCAGAAGTAAAGCATGCATTTTCAAACCTAAAGTGTACACCACTCTTTGCAAAGAATCCAGAACTGAACTAAGCAAGGCAGAACCCAATGATACCTCTGAAGCACCATCTGATAAGAACTGGAAAGCAGCTATGGAAGAGGAGTTTAAAGCTCTAGTAAGGAACAAAACCTGGACATTAGTGCCACCCTTGATCAGTCAAAAGGTCATAGGAAACAAGTGGGTTTTCAGACTTAAAAGAGACATTGAAGGAAAAATTTTGAAGTACAAGGCAAGGCTTGTTGCAAAGGGTTTTCTACAAACTTCAAACATTGATTATCATGAAAATCTTAGTCCAGTAATTAAGGCTTCCACACTAAGAATAATCCTATCACTTGCTGTGTCTAAAGGCTGGAGTGTTATACAAGTTGATATTAATAATACCTTTCTTAATGGAAGGCTGAATGAAGTAGTCTTTATGAAGCAGCCAGAGGGCTTCATTGACAAAGCCAATCCAACCTTCATTTATAGGCTTGAAAAGGCTCTTTATGGATTGAAACAGACCCTTAGGGCGTGGTATGAAAGCTTAAAAGGGACACTTCTAGACTGGAAGTTCATCAAGTTCAAGGCAAATAGTTCCTTGTTCTTTTACATGACTGAAAGGCAAGTAATTTTTTGTTTGGTGTATGTTGATGATATAGTAATCACTGGAAATGTTCACAAGTCACTGCAATGTTTCATTGACAAGCTTAACTCATAGTTTGCATTGAAAGACATGGGTGAATTGCATCATTTTTTGGGGATTGAAGTGAGGAGATGTAAATCCGAGATGCATCTCACTCAGGCTAAGTACATCAAGGATCTGCTGAAAAGGTTCAATTTTGAACACCTTAAACATTGTGCAAAGCCCATGACAGTGGGAAAAATTATCTCCAAGAATGAAGGAGAGAAAATGGCTGTTCCATTTTTATTCAGAATTGCAATAAGTGGACTTCAATACCTTGTTCATACATGGCCTGAAATTAGCTTTGCAGTGAATAAGCTAAGCCAATTTCTTCAAAGCCCTTCAGATATTCATTGGAAGGCAGTGAAAAGGATCTTCAGGTATTTGAAAGGCACAACTGAACAAGGCATTTGGATTTAGAGAAGGGACAACCTGAACATCGCCGGTTATACTGATGTTGATTAGGCTTGATGCCCTTATGACATGAGATCTACAGCCGGCTATTACATTTATCTAGGAGATACCTTGGTTGCTTGGTCTTCAAAGAAACAAGTGGTTGCCAGGTCCAGTGCTGAATCTGAATATAGGGCTTTAGCATTAGCCTCAGCTGAGATAGCTTGGATTGAGTCACTTCTTAAGGAAATCAAATTGCAGCCTACTTCATTCCCAATTCTGTGGTGTGATAATCTAAGTGCTAGTGCTCTAGCTTCCAACCTAGTTTACCATGCTCGAACTAAACACATTGAACTTGATATACACTTTGTGAGGAATAAAGTTCTTGAAGGCAAATTGAAGATCCAATACATTCCTTCACCTGATCAGACTGCAGACTGCAGACTTGCTGACAAAACATTTATCTCATTCCAGGTTCTTGTTTCTTGAAGACAAGCTTGGAGTTAGTTGACAAAACTCCAGCTTGAGTGAGGATGTTAAAATACATTATTCTAACACTCACCGGATATCCTAACACTTATCGGATTGAGCACATGTGTAAGCTGATTGTGCAATTTTGGGACCACAAAGATTGTTGTAACTATATTGATTCTTCACGTGTAATTGTTACTCTTTACTTTCTCCCTACTTCAACATCTTGTATATATTGCTGGCCTTGTAACCTTGTAAATAATCAATTGAGCTTTCATCTTTTGCTCCATTTTATTCAGCTATCAGTTAAAGCTATATTTATCTGAATTTCAACTTGTTCAATTGTTCATTAAAGAAGTCAAACCTGGACAAAAAAAATTCCAAGTCGAACCTTGACAAAAAGTTTTGCCGCTCGAGTCTCTAGAGATTAGCCTTACAGTGGCAGATCAACATGGTGTTGTGTGAGGTCCATGGATTCTATAGGATTTCTGATTTTTTTTGTTTTTTTTTTTCACTTTTCTTCGGCATTTTCTTAGAAAGTCCAAATTCAAAATCAACAATTGATTTATTTCCTCTCAAATATATAATGTTCATCAATTCCATTAAAATCGAAAGTCTGGTCACTACTCAACTCGACGACGTCACCGTCAACCACAAATATTTAACTACCAAATCACCTCTATTCTCATCCCAAGTCTCAACCGACTATTAGTGTTACCTTTTTAAAAAAAAATAATAATAAAAATATTACTATTTTTTGACACCACAATGAAAAATATCTGGCTCTGCCCTTGCGTGATTGTGAAAGTTAGGCAAGACGCAAATTATCGTATACAACAGAAACAAAGTAACGACATAACTAAATAAATAGAACATGCTAGAGAAACAAATGCTTGCCCTCTATTTTGACATTATTTTCATTAAAAATCTTTTTTATAGTTAATATGGATTTCACGGCACAAAGAAAAGTTAACAGTATACAATCACTTGAATAACGTTTTCACCGGCTTATTTCCAAAACAACCTTTAAACCTTAGGTTGTTTTCCATTTTTCACAGAATAGCAATGCATAGTTGTTAAGCACAAGAAAATTACAAATGGAATACGTAAATTGGTTCTGATTGAGCCTTTTTACCAAATCTACATGATTTTTAAGACAAGTGAATCAATGCCTCAAGCCATCCACAATGTAGGCAGCATACAGATCCCTGAAATCACAGCCAAACAACCATGCAACAAATTAACACAAGGAAAATTGCTCAAGAGTAGCCTACAAATCTATGATATTTCTAAATCTAAGAATTTCGGGTGACTTGACTCACATGGAGTACTTGATAGCGTCGATTGCTGCTTCAGGAGGCAGAAAGTCTTCCACAACAACCGTCTTGTTCTCGTTCTTTTTGTCTATTCAGAATAAGTAAAGGATGTAGAACAAACACAAACAGAATACGTACATGGACCGTGGACGATATATTGTAGCCGGATCCAGATATTATCCAAAGGCTGAACATGTCAGAGGAAATTGTTTTAAGGACGAAGTTGGAGAGAAAATGAAAGTGTTACTTTTCAAAATGATGTAATAGCCTTCTGTTCAATGATATTACAAGTATACCCACAACTTCATCTTCTTCCTTCCTCCACCCACCTCCCCACCTCTGTCTCCCACTCTCCTCCCTCCCCCTCATATTCCCTCCCTCCTACCCCTCTTTAGTAATTTATGTTTTTACTTGGGACCATAGGAACTCTCCTAGCACCTACTTGATAGAAACCAGCTAGGGAGAGTCCTGAGGTCCTAAGTGAAACTAAAAAGAGGGGAGGTAATGATGGAGGCAGGAGGGGAGGCGGTGCAATGCAGTTGGAGAAGGTGAAGGGGGTAGGGGTCAAGGGCGGGGTGGATGTTGTAGAATAGCGATGTTTTTTGTGTAGAAGAAGGCCTAATTTAATAAAAATATGACTTTTAGTGCAAAAGAAGGCTTGAGATGAAAGTAGTCACACTTGACCTTCACCATTGAAGGTCCTTCAAAAAAATTGCCAGTATGTAACTACTCATGCAAAGACTGCATATTAGTTTTGGAGGCCACAGTTAATGGCGCGAGGGCTCTGATGATATTCTCGTTCTCGATGCGAAGCCCTCTGATTCTGTGATTTGTCAGGGGACATCTTTGCCTATGCCTTTTAAGACCTTCCTTACCTACCTAATGTAATCTGAACTCCGAAATTTTTGTTTTCAACAAATTCATAGTTTTCAAACAGAATAGCATAAATCAGCAATTAGAAGTAATGCATGTTGATGGATACAGTCCTCAAAAAAGCGACGAATTTCAGCGAGGCGGTGTGGTGAAAGTTCCTTAATGTCCTTGTAATGCCGAAACTCGGGGTCATCAGCACATACTGCAATTATCTTGTCATCCCTTTCACCCTATAGAAAAGCTCACTTGAACAATTAATTTTATAAAACAAATGACATCTGTCAGTATTTCACATGGAAGAATATACTAGGAAATTCTGAAGGTCTACTACTGATTTTAAAGTATTAGATATAAGAAACATAGAAAAGCCGGTGATCTTGCTATCTCTCCGGGTGAAAAATTAGCGTTATCCTCTAAAAAATTCTCTTCAAAAAGGTATTATTAGTTAAAGTAGTATTGAGAATAGAGTCCTTGAATTTGGCTTATAAGGTGGTATGGGGACTGAAGCACACTTCATTTATTAAGACCTAGCCAAACATGTCTAATCTTAGAAGTTGATGTTAAGTAACTTTCTTTTTGCCCACAGAAGTAAAAGTAACATAAAGTTCAAAAATTTAATTAATATAATATTTTTTTAATCCGTTTAGCAAAACATGCTTTAGTAATTACGTTGCACAAAATAAGGCATTCACCTGATCAATCATGGGCATCAATCCAATAGCACGTGCACGGAGATAAGTACCAGATATTACGGGTTCCTGAAGGAATTAGGTTGTAAGCACTATTAGTGTAATTTCCTAACTGCAACACCAGAAAACACTTAAAAGAGGAATTTTTAAACTTTAAAGCAACCTGCATCAGGATCAGAACATCCATGGGGTCACTGTCTTCACAAATTGTTCGTGGAATGAAACCATAGTTGTGTGGATAGACGACTGATGAGTACAGAACTCTATTGACCTATACAGAAGATATTTCATTCAGTTATTCAATTTAACATCACAGATGGAGAATACAATCTGAAATCTAAACATAAGACGTGAATATATTCAAGAAAAACAAAGGAAAAGTTTTTTCTCCTGGAAAGTTGTAAGTATAGATGAGAACATCTAGAAGCAGATGCAGCAGTCATGTTACTTCATGGCAGTTCTGTGAAACAAAATCACATTTTAAAGAAGTAAATATAATAATGTGATATAAAATTCTATAGGACCAACATAATTTATTTTGAAATACACACAACATGAACATTTCATATCAGCATGTTGTGTAAGCAGCATATTTTGAAGTATAGATGAATGGATTTGCTTCATACTGTTGTTGCACCAAATGGGATTTATTTCTTGACAAATATTTGTCGAAACTGAAGATGATGCAGTTGAAAGAAAGACCTTTATCAATAAACGAGTAATTTCATAATGTCAGGGTACACAGAGACACAGAAATAGCTCACTTTGATGAGGCCACTGGTTTTGTCAAGCTCGTACTTAACTTTGCTGCCTTTTCCAATTTCAACAACCTGCCACGTAAATTTTAATCAATGTATCACAACTGGTTCGTTTACATTATTACTGCACAATCTTGATGTGTTACAAGCAAAATTTAAGAAGCACAGGATAACAATCAGTGCATAATGAGATATATGACTAGGTGACTTAAGGGAAACACAGTTCATCAACAGTGAAAAAACAAAATCATGGCCAACAAGAAAAGTGGATTAAAATTTTTCATCAATCAAAAGGGAAGGCTCAAAGTGAGAGAAAAGGTTAAAGAGATTGCTTTTCTGTAGGCCTAGTTACTTCTTCATTAAAAAAAATTAAAATAATAATAATAAGCAGCTTGTTGAAGGGCGAATAATTAGTCACATGGATGGAATAAGTCAATTTGGTTATTCAACCCAACCAATAGCATGTACCGTCACTATAATCGAACTAATGAATTATGCGTATTTATCAGTTAATAATGAATTTTCATTCTTTAAGATTACCCAGCACTTAAAACAGAAGAAACACTCACACAGTTGAAAATTGCTGGTGCTTGAGGCCCTGAATAAATAGCAAATTCAGAACTTATAAGTTTCAACGCATAGTAAATAACACCAAGTATCAATTGCAGGAAATAAATTAACAAGGTTCAGAAAAAAACCGTGCGAATTAGAAAAATTGAGCAGCGGTCTTAGATCTCCAAGGAGATGATGCTAGAGGGTCCAAAGATTAAGAAGTAAGTAATTCTTAGAAACTTCACACATTGCATCATACCTTATATATTAATGGGAAAACTATAACAATATACAAGGCTGAAAGAAACCTCACCAATTTCCAAGTCATGCCACGGATGAGCAGCAACGGACCTTCGTGACATTGAAGAAAGAATTCTTTCATTGAGGACGACATGAGACTTCCCCAAACTCCTTTCACTTCCTTCTCCACTTTTATCCGCCATATTCAGCTAAATTCAAAAAATTAAATATTAGCCAACTCTACATGTAAACTAGCTACAGGAATTACAATACACAATTTGAATCACATTCATCCAAAAAAAGGTTGAAGATTGACATACTTTGGCATAGAATTATCACCAAAGTCAAACAATATTCTGTCAATTTTTTCTTCCAATTTGGCACTTAACATACATGACTGTCACACGAGATGCTCTTTAAGGGTAATACAGTTCAGGTATGGCTTATAGGATTAGACTGGTTGTATCATAACGTGACTTTCTTTCATTTTTGTCTCCTGATCAAGGTATGCCTTATAGTATTAGACTGGTTGTATCACAACATTCAACGAAGTGAGGACTTTCTTTCATTTTTGTCTCCTGATCATGATCCCTTTTTAAAAAAAAAAAAAAAAATCTCTAACAATTAAAATTACCTCACCTGTATAGTTCAGTATAACCAGAGAGTGAGCCAAATGCCAATAATTCCATAATATTTGCTTAAAACGAAATTAAACATAGTACAAAAGTTCATTGAAAAGCCGCTTCAACTCAAGTGAAGATTAAAAACAAGTCTCTTTCCTACTCCACTAATCAAAATTAAAAATGGGAACCATAAAGAGATGGAAACAAGCAAAATTGGATACAGACATGATGATTGACTGACCGCCATCAACTGATCAAAGAAGTATCAAAAACAGAAAAACCCATTCCAAAAAGAATTCATCAGTTAAATCCAGTCCAAAAAAAAGGTGGAAGTGGTTGTTACTCATCGGCACCTACTCACAACAAATTCATATTCATGAAAGTATACCAAAACAGTGTAGGAGATTTGTGACTTACAAGAAGTTTTTGGTTGAGAGACTCTGATTTTTCTCTTCTCTTTTCTTCACTTTTAATTTATTCTCTTAGCTTTATAAAAATCAAGGTGGTGGAATGAGTCGAGCATATTATATTGGAGGTCAATATTGTCTATTCATTTTCATCAACAGTTGCCACGTAATGACAGATTTCTCGAACTTCTCGTCTATAATATTGTCGCGGCCGCAAGCCAATTGAGTAGTGCCACGTGTATGATGTTGGCCTGGCGCTTTTGTTATGTTCAATGCTTAGGAATCTACGCCCCACTTTGGCCCTTTTTAAAAAAAAATAAATTATATTTTCTTAAATTCATTTTAATCACTTAACTTTCATCAACTTTTAAAAATACATTTGAGCTAAAAGCCTTGCTTGTAGGTTGGATTGAAGTTTTAGAGAGATCATACGACCTACAAACAAGCCATCGGATTTCATATTTAAGGATGTTATACTTACAGAACTATTCATTTGCTAGAAGCCTGTCAGACACTTAGATCATGGGGAGGTGGGTGGGTTTTTTTTTTTTTCATTTTTTATTTCCGTCGATCCCACACGTGAGAATCTGTGAAGCTTCTAACAAATGAATAGTTTTGACAATTCAACATTTTTGTTTCATATTGCATTTTCAGTATATTTGTGCAACGAAATGTATACAAAGTTTTATATCAGGTACATACATACGATTTAAAATTCGACTAATTTATGCATTCACAACACTTGAATGAATTTAAGAAACGAGCCCCTTCACGAGGGCATTAAGAGAATTATTCCTTCAAAGTACAAGAATTTCCAAACATACCCCTCCCCTTTTGAGTAGGGTTTATCCACTCAGCCAGGGCCACATGGCCCAGTATTGCAACCATCGATTCTTTAATCATTCAACAATGGACAGGCATAAAACTATGTCATAAACAAATGATCCATCAATACTCCAGGCCAGCCCCATGTGGATCAACGATTCCTAGAGTTTTTTCTGTATACGCTCATGAACTTGGCCACAAATTCTACACCATTAGATAACATTAGTAAGCCAGACTGTCTAGTTCTGCACGGGATAAGACTATAGGACAAAAAGAACTTAAAATTTTACCAGTATAACTATAAATATACCAGATGTTCCCTAATATTTGGTCTTTTATGGTAAACTAGCATCACGAGATTGCATTCGCTGTTGTGCGAGCATTCTATTTCATTTAAAAAGTAATGAAGAACAACAAAATCAAGCCTATTAGTTTAGTTAGATTCATAACAGCACCAACCAAAACTTGGTAGTCTATTCTAGTCATTGAATGTCATCACCTCCTGGTTCAGCATCTGATATCTTTATATTTGAGGATCGCATTGAACATATCAGTTACACAGGAAGGTTTCTCAAGAATTCCTACTGTTTTGCTAAGCTAAAAGTAAGTCAAACTTACTAGTGTCTAAATTTTTGTTTCGAAACAAGATTCGATTGTTTACTTCTTGCAAGTATAAAAAATATTATTAGCAAGGTAGGTGTTATTTCCAAATGAGTATTTTACTTATTTCCAACTAAAACCAACAAAAAAATAATTCAAGTGGTTGACACATAATGCGTGTAGATGCTGAATTGGTCGGGTCTACTTTTTATTTTTATTGAATTCTAAATCTTATTAATATGTGAGGCTTCATTTCTAAATACCTGCATTTTAGATTGAACGCGTTGTAATTTCTTTACGTTATTACAATACCTTGTATAACAAACTTTTAGAAGTCTGCCTTGCTGTTTCTAAACCAACTTACACTTTCCATATTTTTTCATAAATTCTGCAAATTCTAAAAAGATAAAACTTCGATAAATGCTGTAAACCCATAATTAATCCATTAGTTAACTCTATTCCAAAACACGGAAAAAGATCATTTACTTATCAAATTATTTATCAAGCCATGAAAAAGATTTAACAAAAAAAAGAAACAAATCCTTTGTATGTTTTATGTTAGGCTAGACATAGAGTAACTCCAGATATAGTAGAAGGAAGACATTTAGGAGGATCGATTCATTAAGTTCCCATCGAAATATGATCCACACAATAAAAAGCATGTGCCATTGGTCGGTTATTAGCACAAACGCATGTAAGAGGCTTGAATGTAAATAATATAGCTTTTCAAAATGGTTCTTGCAAGTACCTTCTAATTTTAGCAAGGCGCTTGTTCCAATGGGGAGTCTCTTATCCTGCAGATGACATTCGAATGAGTCAACCCCCTCCCTCTCTCCATCTTTCTCTCAAAATAAAACATAAAAAAAATAAAAATTCTAGTTCTTTTTCTTCTGCTAAATGTTGAAGTGAAGGACGAAACTTACATAGTAAGCATACCAATAATAAAGTTCCCTTTTCGAACTGGCCTCCACTCCCTGAAGGAATTGTTCAACAAGCTTCTGCGTGTTTGAAATGTAACTATTTTATGAATAACTTGAACAGGTAGTCTAATTTAGTATACAGAAAAAAAAATAAAAAGAGCATTAGATATATTACCAGGAGAATCAGTTTCGGGTCAACAAACTCAGATAGAAGTTTCTGGATCTTTCCACGAATGACAAATAATCTGGTTAGAGCATGCACATTGACCATTAAAATCCAAATTTATAGCAACTAAATCAAGCTGACTACGAGAGGATGCAACAAATTTCACAAACTGTCTTTGGAAAGATATTCAGAAAGTTATTTTACAAATTTACAACTCATCTTCATAGAGAATCCTATTAAAAATGTGTTCCTAATGATTAGCACCAGCAAATAAGACGAAGGATATCTCTACTTCTATAAGTTGACAATGTTCAATATTAGATAGCATGGTTTGCCAAAGGTTTTGGTCAAGAAAATTAAGACTGTTGTTTTAATTGTGAACTGTAAGTTTAAAGTATTTCATCAACCAACTTCCAATACTAACACCCTGAAAAATGCAAACAATTATTATTTTATTTTTAACAATCTGACTTAAAATGTCATATTGGTACACGTCACAAACACAGACCCAAAGTAGAAAGCAAACTGTAAAATGTTTTACCTGTTAGGCAATGGATCAGCTAGGATATCTGCAGCAAGTTCAACCAGAGCCTCTTCCCATCCTATCGGAATTGTTTGGTCCTCGGAAAAAGGATAGCTGAAAACATGCGATGATAAAGTGAAATGAAACACTAATAAACCTAATGCATCTCTTATTAATGATCTTACTTGTGTGCTTTGCAGGCTTCAAGAGCCATTATCGCTCTCCTCAGGTTTTGCTTTGATTTTGTTGCAATTTTAGCCGCAAAGTTCATGGATAATTCAAAACCTTCCTTTTTTGCTATCTGAATAAGAACTTCCATAATCTAAGCAATACAACCAAAAAAAAAGGGTTATGGAACTGGGTAAAATATGGTAAAAAAGCTTTACCAGTGGCAGTGGTATATCTATCACCTGCTATATGTCTATGCTAACACTAGAAGACACTGAGTTTACACCAGCAGTATAGATTTAGTGACACATAGCTTTACACAGCTCTTGGTCCTTGAACATATTTTGTAACAACATTTCCTAGACAAACAAATCATTTCTGTGATTTGCCATTTTCACTATACAAGATAAAGTAAATTACTGTTTTGATTTCTATTTCAATAACAATGAATGAAAATCATTTCTTGCATTTGAATGTGTCCAGGAAAATGACAATGCCACATCACCGCCTAATGACTCATAGAAGATCTAAATTTAGTCACACAATATTTTGGACGGAACAAAAAACCACAAGTGGTAATAGTTAGGATCTGGGTTCTCCAAGTGAATGGTGACCTAATGTAAACCACATAAGGCTTGACAAAAACAAAAAAAATAAAAATAAAAAAATCAAGTTGCACTTGAATATGGGTTCACAGTTGTTATGTGTGAGAGTTCAATTCATACACCTACGTGAATTTGTGAATCAATAAGCTTAAAAATACATCAGCTAAGATCTAAAATCTACCTGCAAAACATCACAAATTTGAATGACGATATGCTAAATAGAAAAACACGAACCATGGTAGTTTTTTTTTTTTTTTTCTTTTTGAAATGTTAAAGGACATGAAGGATTATTTGGCCTACTTACTTCATCAGTCACAGGAGCTTCAACCTTGATAACTTTGCAGCGGCTTTTTACCGATTCAAGGATGTCTACATCATCTTCACAGCAAAGGATAAGTTTACAAGAATCAGAATAACAGTCCATGATCCATTTTACTAGGTGCTGTATGTTCTCTGCTGCTTTGTCAACATCGTAGAGAACCAATACTGTAATGGAAAGAATTTAATATAATGTCAGCTTTACAAAATGTGTATAGGGAGTCTCATAAGAGTTATGTGATAGTGCAAGTGGACCTTTATAATCTGTCTTCATCCCAACCGTGCTAATTTCAGGGGGGACTGCATATTCACTGCTTATTTGCTTGACTAAAGCTGTTAGTGCATACGCAGATTTAGGCTCCAAGTGAACATTGAGCTCCACATGGTGAGCACTTGAGCTTACAGGAACTACGACTTGCATGGGCCTTGATTCCTATCAAAATAGAACAAAACAATGATTCGAAACCGGCCTAAAAAGTTTATACAGAAACAGAATTCATAGGAAGGTTTAAAAGAGATTCACAGATTTCCAATGAAATGTTAAAATATTAAGATTTGGATCGA
>CAIGRR010063147.1:0-15137 GCA_903798365.1 Fraxinus sp. 1973-6204
CTTTCACAATAATAAAATTTAGTCCTTGTACTTTGAATGTTGTCATTCTTCCACTATTTTGCATCTTTTCTCCAATTCTCCAATAAATATAAAGTTTTACCTATACAATACAATTTGAAATAAATTAAGTAAGATTTAATTCAAAAGACAATAAAATATCATAATTTAGCGCCATAATAAGTGTAAAATCTACACTTATCAGGTACGAAGTCACCAAATCCAGCATTTCAAACATGGCATCGACAGGATAAATTAATTTCAGCGCCATGGTAGGATCATTGTCTGCTGCAATTGTTCCACTCCTAAATCGTGCTACCACCTATCGTGATGCCTGGATGATTCTTGAAAACACATATGCAAAGCCCACTCGTGGTCATATCAAGCAAATTAAGGAGAAACTAAAGAATCAAAGGCTCCCGTACCATTAGCGAATATATGCAATATATTCGGAGTCGTGCCGATGAGCTTGCAATTCTGGGCAAACCATATGATGAAGAAGACTTGATTGAAAAAGTCCTTGATGGTCTTGATGAGGAATACAAATCCATAGTTGAAGCCATCAACGCTCGAGACACGAAAATTTCTTTTGATGAGCTTCATGAAAAACTCCTAAACAAGGAAACTACGTTACGTCAATCCCAACCACCACAACCAGCATCTCTTCCAGCAACTGCAAATCCAACATCAGTAAATCCTCGAAACAAACCATGGCGTCCTCACTTCAACTCATCAACTCAACCATCACCAAATCAATGGTCATCCTCTAACAATTCTCGGACTGAAAGACCTCCACCACGTCCTTACCTTGGAACATGTCAAGCTTGCAAACTCAAGGGCACACAGCCAAACGATGCACACAATTTCGTTTAATTCCACTCAACCCAATTCAGGCTATTCCCCAACAACCCCACATTCATCAGGTTTCTGACCAACAAATCCACGGTCATCATCTCCATGGCAACCACGAGTCAGCTATACAACAACTGGCACATCCAACACCCCATCTTGGCTCCTTGGTAGTAGTGCATCTCACCATGTCACCACCGACCTAGATAATCTCTCTCTTCATGCACCATACGATGCTCATGATGATGTTATAATTGGCGATGTGATGGGTCTTCAAATCATCCACACTGGTTCTATCTCTCTTCTTTCCTCCACACGCAATTTTCAATTAAATAATGTCGTGTGTGTTCCTGCCATGAAAAAGAATCTCATTCCCATTTCTCAAATGTGCCTCACTAATAATGTTTCTATTTATTTTTTACCTTCTGGTTTTTTGGTTCAGGACCTAAACACAGGAGCAATCCTTTTGAAGGGACCAACTAAGGATGAAGTGTATGAGTGGCCAACCTCTTCAACATCAAAACCTCCTCGTGTTTTCTTCTCCAGTGTCAAGACATCAACTATTGAGTGGCACAATCGCCTAGGCCAGCCCGTCTCTCCAATTTACAAACATGTCATTTCTAAATTTCAATTACCAGTCTATGTTTCCACAGCAATCAATCACTGTAATGCTTGTAGTTGTAATAAAAGTCATAAACTTCCATTCTCTATTTCTTCTCTTGTCTCTACAAAACCTCTAGAAATAATTTTCTCTGATGTTTGGACCTCTCATGTGTATTCGTATGATGACTTCAAATATTATATCATTTTTGTTGATCTCTTCACCAAATATATCTGGTATTATCCGCTTAAGCATGAATCTCATGTCTATGATGTCTTCATTCGATTCAAAGCACTTGAACAAAATTACTTCAATCGCATAATTATAACCCTATACTCTGATAATGGTAGAGAATATCAAGCTCTTCACTCATTTTTAGCTACAACTGGCATCACTCATTTAACCACTCCACCACATACACCTGAACATAATGGATATTCTGAAAGACGACATCGTTACATTGTCGAAACCGGTCTCTCTCTACTCATGCATGCCTCCATTCCTCTAATCTACTAGAATCGTGCCTTTGCTACAGCCGTATACCTCATCAATCGGTTTCCTACACCCACACTAAACATGTTCTCACCATTCGAAAAAATCTTTGGCACCACTCCCAACTAGAGGTGTCAATCCGGGTGATCCGAGCCGGGTTGGCCTGCCAACATATGAGTCCGGTAACGACCCGCCTGAAAAAAGTCCGCCCGTTACGGATTCCAGGCCAGTTCCGGTCGGCCCACAATTTTGGACTACAACCTAAGCCCGCCCGCTGACCCATGCGAGTCACATGTTGCGGTTTGTTCCGATTTGGCTCATATGATTGTATAAATAAAATTATAAAAATAAAGAATTTTTCATATTTATAGTTTTTTTTTTTAATGTAAACTAAGAATTGAACAAAATGATAAATTCATATTTATACCAAGAAATGTTTACATAGAATTCNTGAATAAAATGATAAATTCATATTTATACCAAGAAATGTTTACATAGAATTCAAATTTAATGTTACATGAATTATTTATAACTTTGCAAAGTTAAATTTAACTTAAACAAATAACAACTAAATGCATTTCTAATTACTGTTATCAAATATTTATAGCATAAGTACATCCCAACTAGGTTGGTGCCTACTTTTACTATAATTTATAGTTTAAGTACATACCAACTAGGTTGACACCTACTTAACTATAATATTTAATTTTTTTTTCACGGGCCGCGGTCGTGAAGGTACAACCCGCGAAACCCGCGGGTAACACCTCATTGACCCGTGAACCGCCCACTCGGGTCACGGGTCGGCCCGCGGTCCCGGGTCGATTCGGGCCGATTTTCACGGGTCTGACGAACCCGTCCGTCTTGACACCTCTACTCCCAACTACTCAAAACTTAAAACTTTTGGGTGTCTTTGTTATCCATGGATTCGACTGTACAACAATCACAAACTTGAAGCTCGATCCTTTCCTTGTGCCTTTCTTGGCTACTCTTCTACCAAAAGTGCATATATGTGTCTCAATACCAACACATCTCGCCTTTACATTTCTCGTCATGTCAATTTCGTGGAATCAGTCTTCCCCTTCCAATCTACTCACACCCATCTCAATAGTCCCGAGCCGACCACTATCTCTCACTGGTTACCACCTGCCTACATAATTTCCACATATTCTCCCGTAGCCAAAACACTCACCACTTCATCGGTGGAAGGTCTCTCAAATGCTACTCATGTACGAATGACACTGACACCAGAAACTCCAAACACTCTCACCCAATCTTTGGGTGACCAACCTACCTCAACCTACCGCCCAATCACCACCCAAAGCTTAACACCCTTTTCCTCCATTCTCAGCCCAGAACATTATTCACCACCCACTGCATCCAACCCTATAGACCCAACTAACATACATTCCATGACCACAAGAGTTAAAAACCATATCCATAAACGGATCCAAAAGCTCAACCTTATTGCCCTACTGAATCTCATCTGATGACCTAGAACCAACAACAGTGACCCAGGCCCTAAAAGACACCAAATGGCGCCTTGCAATGTCTGAAGAGTATGATGCTCTTGTTCGAAATGGCACATGGGAACTTGTTACACCCAAACAAGCCTACAATCTTGTTAAATGTAAGTGGATTTTTCGCACTAAAAGTCTCCTAGATGGTTCTGTTGATAGGCACAAAGCCCATTTAGTGCAAAAGGTTTCCATCAACGTTCGAGCATTGACTACCATGACACTAGTTATCAAACCAACAACAATTCGTCTAGTTCTCACCATTGCACTCAGTCGTGGTTGGTCGCTACGACAACTTGACATCAACAATGCCTTTTTACAAGGTCATCTCACTGAAGACGTCTTCATGGTACAACCTCCAGGCTTTATTGATAGTGACTTTCCAGATCATGTGTGCAAATTGCATAAAGCCATCTATGGTTTGAAATAAGCCCCAAGGGCATGGTATCATGATTTATGACAATTTCTACTTACCGTGGGCTTCAAAAACTCCCTTACGGATACTTCTCTATTCGTCTTCAACAATATACATACCATGATCTACCTGCTAGTATATGTAGATAACATCATCATCACAGGGAACAGCAATTCCATAGTGCAACGTTTTATTACTCAACTTGCAGCTCGCTTCTCTTTAAAGGATCTTAGTACTTGGTAGTCTCTTATACTTTTTGGGTGTTGAGGTTCTTCCACACAAGCTTGGTCTCCTTCTTCGCAACGTCGCTACATTCAAGATCTTCTCACCCGCACTAACATGACCGATGCCAAACCAGTACTTACACCTCTGGGAATAGATCAAACTCTGAGTCTTCACAATGGCACCACCCTAACATATGCTTCCGAGTATCGAACAATTGTTGGTAGTCTTCAATACTTAACTCTCACAAGGACTGATATTGCATTTGTAGTAAATAAGCTCTCTCATTTCATGCACCGTCCTACGATAGATCACTGGAATGCTACCAATGCCTATTACGATACCTTCATGGCACATCTGATCACGGAATCGTCCTTCACCGCAACCCAACACTATCTCTCCATGCCTTCTCCGATGCTGATTGGACCGGTAACAAAGATGACTATACATTAACCAGTGCTTACATTGTTTATCTTGTTCGAAGTCCAGTTTCTTGAAGCTTTAAGAAGCAACAGATAGTTGATTGATTCAAATAATGAAGTTAATGACAATGGTTCTCACTATGATAAGAATGCATCCGAGCATATTGAGTTTGGACTACATGTAGACCTTGCACTCGAACTTGAGGTTAGAGGTGAAGAAGAGAAAGGTTCTCATGAGTTAAATGGCCCAAGTGAGGAGGAGCTGCATATCGATTATTCTTCTAGTGAATAAAACATTTATCGGTTTGTTTGGAGTTGAAACATGTTGCTTATGTTGTTTTCTTGTTCAACTAATGTGGTATAATGGAAATCACTATATATGCTCATTTCAGGCTTGGTTTGATAGTGCTATAAATACTGTAAATGAAGATAGGTCAAACCATGTTGTGAGTGATAACTTAAGGGTAATCAAAACTAATCAAATATATATTTTTTTTTTCAAATTATTCAAACATTTTGCTTTGTTTAAATGATGTCTAACCTTTTTTTTTTTAGGTTAAACTAGTGCCTAGGAGGCCACCAAATAATACAACAAGTGAAGTGCAACCCAGTTTAAGAACTATGGCCCTCCACTTAATCAGCCAGGCAGTTCAACACGGGGAAAGTTCCTCCGTAGATGCAAACTACAAGTATTCCACTTGAGTCCTTGGTGGAGGATTTGCAAGATATAGAGAACCAAGAAAAAGCAAGAAGAGGACAACCATGATAAAAAATAAATAAAAGGGCTGCTCAAGGGTCAATTCCATTTACACCACGAAGATCAAAGAAAAAATGCAGCCACTCAGTAGCAACTCATCTGACTTCACGAGCCACCTATTGACTTAGATTTTAGTTTGACAGTTGTGACATAATTTTGTCATTAAAGATATTTATATTCATCTGTTTCTTTTTGTGTAAAGCTGCTGGAAATTTTTGGAGGTTATAAGTTTAGGTTAATGTGTAACTGGTGCTTCAGTTGCTTATGCTATCAAACATGATCCTTTTGTAATATGCATGATCTCTTGTGTATTTATATAATTGATGTTTTAATGATTAATCATGAAGAAATATGGTAGAAAAAAGATTTTTGTGGATGGTGTTTTGACTTCAGCTATATAACTTATGTACAGAAAAGTGAAGGTTGATAACTATGATAACTATTAATGGTATGGCTAATGAAGACCAAAAGGGACTAAATGGATGCTTGCAAAGACATAGTAAGCTGATGGAAAAGGGAACTTCTTTGTTTTTACTTTTCACTTCTGCTGTGTAGAACTCGTTTTATCTTAGTTTGAATTTGCGTGAATCCATTCAATTGCAGGGGTAGCTTATGCTATATAGAACTCATTTTCTCTTTGTTTGAATGTGTGTGCATCCATTCAATTACAGGGGCAACTACTGATAGATGGGACTCTGTTGCTGCACCCTCGATGCCAACTCCTGGTGTTGGCGAAATTCCTCATGTTGCTTCAACTAGATTGGAATAATGGAAAGATTTTGTTCAAGAATTGCTCCCTGAGTTTTTATGTTCTTCCTCCATAAGTTTGATACAAAATTACGTAATTATTGAATATCTAGTAACATCCATCAGCATGGTCTTTTTCTTCATTTCATTTCTCAATTACAAACCTCACAATTAACTCCAAAACTATTATTGTAACGTAAAAATTTAATAAATAATGAAATTCAAGACTACTTCATTATCAACAAAACAAAGTAAGATCAAACACCAACCACCACCTACCAACTACACCTTATGTTAGGGATAAAGACAACATAATATAGTTCAACAGCTCATACAATCACAATGACAAAATTCAATAATCAATCTCTGAACCTCAGCATACAATATGTAATCAAACATATAAACCATAGTATAAACTAACCAACGGAGATAAGACAGAAAAACTACTTCCCTTTCTCAGTGCTTCTTTCTCAGAACGCTACCCTGTACTATTCCTTCCTTTTCTAGTGAAATGATTAGGCTCAGGAACAGCCTTCCACGCCATGCAATTCACTGTCCAGAGAGAGATTAGAACCATCCAAAGTCTTCCAACATCTTGACTAAGGTCATGGATCCATGGGATCTACCATAACAGCCAAGAACAACCCCTAAAATCTGACCCAAGCCCTCGAGAACGAACCAACACTTAGCTACTATTACAGGCCTAAGGCTATATAGGTATATCTCCCAATAACAGGCTAACTAAGGTCAATCTTAAGGTACTCCAGAAGAGGATGAAACACGGGCTGTACCAAGAGAAACGTGAGCTACTTCGAAGAAGAAGGAAGAAATATAGGCCAGAGAGCAAGAGACGGACTGCAGAGAGAAATCCACGAAAGAAGTACCTTCAAGTAATAATGAGGAGGAGTCTCAAGGAAATAACCAAAAGAAAATTATCTCATCCAAGATTAAATCCCAACTATCCAATATATCCAATGGCCAAAATTCAAAGTAGCACAAACCGGGTCAGCTCAATAAGTTAGGAGAACCACAAAAAGCCCACACCTTCAAAAGACCAAGACCAACATAACTACAATACATAATTTTCCTTAAGACCTTCAAAAATCAACGACCTGCTACTAAAATACAAAATTTTGTTACATAATCTTCACTTAAAAAATAAAAATACCAATGACATTGCAAATCAGCAATACTCCCAAACCCACTTGTCTGCCCATCCTAAGCTTTCTCAGCTGCATATCGTTGGACCTGAGAAGTAGCCCATTCATTATAGACTTGTATCGTGGATAAAGGGGTAGGTCGACCTTAACCCAAGCAAAGTAGTTGCAAGCATTTGAATATCCGTAGTACCTACATTCCAAAAATCATCTTCCCGGATTATTCTCTATCCATAAGTCTTTCTTACAGCCATCTGACCACAATGGCATAAGCCTTGTTCATGATTCTGAGATGTGGATGAAGAGAATTCCATGACGAATTGAAGAAAGTGTTCTTCCTAGAGTTAGATTTGAATTGGGGATTTTACTTCTGCAATTGAAATGGAGGGCACGATTGTTTTAGAAGGGAGAAGAATAATACGCTATTCTTAAAATTTTTAATCAATTAATTGTGTTTTCATTCTATGTGTGGTTCACTAACATCGTGTATTGCCGCTTAATTTTTCCATCCATCTCGTAGAATTTTTTTTCCAACTATATAGACGAATTGGCTTTAGTGATTGATGGGTAAACTAATGAATATGTTAGTGAGCATTGAGTAACCTTTTATATTTAAGTAAACAAATAGTAATCATGGATAAAGTTTAATTGGCATTGATTTAATTAACTCAGGAGCTGCAAAGCATTGCAAATGTCCACAAAACGCTAGCTTCTTTGACCGATCATCAAATGTTGTTGCTTTCCATTTTGGGGCGTGTGCTTATTTTATGTTAGTCCATGTTTGGCTTAGCTTCAAAATTTACTTATAAGTAAATAAGCAAATTTTAAAGTAATTTCTTCTTATCGGTCAAGGTTTAAGTTATGGGGAAAAAATCATAGGTACATGTAAAAAAAATATACAAATTCTTTTTATACCATTTTACTTTTTTTTTTTATTGAAATTTCTACATGACAAATAAATAACACTAGAATTACTGCACCACAAAACTTTCCCGTTCTTGTCCAGTAATTGATGACAAATGTTACGGAAGGTATTAGGTTAAATCCACCAATGGCTACCCAACCTTATATTTGGTGTCAGAATGACCACTCAATTTGATTTTGTTTCACTATGACCACTCAACTTTATATTTAGTATCACATGGTCAACCAATTTGATTTATTCCTCATAACCACCCAATTTCAAATAACGTTTTATCATGATTACACAATTTCATATAACGTTTTACAAGACTACCCAATTTCTTTTCACTATTTTCATTAATTTTAAAAGGGGTAAAACAGTAACTTTGCATCATATATATAAAATAAAGTTTTAAAAATTAAAATAAAAACTTATTTGAGAAAACATTACTTAAAAAATTAAAATAAAATAAAAACTTATTTTTAAAAATATTTTTAAAATAAAATAAAAATTTATTTTAAAAAAAAGTTACTTAGAAAAATACAATAAAATAAAATAAAAAATAACGTTCCATAAAAAAATAAAATAAAAACTTATTTAAAACGAAGGGTTTTAAAATAAAATAAAAACTTACTTTAGAATAAAAAAATATATAATTTATTTTTTATATATAATATAAAGTTACCGTTTTACCCCTTTTAAAATTAGTGAAACGGTGAAAAGAAATTGGGTGGACATGATGAAATGTTATATGAAATTCGATGGTCATGGTGAAATAAAATTAAATTAGATAGCTATGATGACACTAAACATAAAGTTGGGTGGCCATAGCGCCACTAAATATAAAGTTAGGTGGCCGTTCATGGATTTAACCCGAATGTATTAATTGAATTTCTAAAGAAATGGAGATTCAAATTCAAACACAAATCGGATGCCATGATATGGATAACAGTGCTTATGATCATTTCAGGCCCCAAGAGACAAGCTCGGAAATCTTTTTAGACAACAGAAAATGGAGTAATACTCAGAGCCTTTCAAGAACAAATAAGGGCATTGACCCAACAATCTGATTCTTCAAAGGAGAAGGATGAATCTTTGGGCCCATTTAATCTATTGAAGAGTCGTCTCCAATCAATTTGGATAGTTCTTCGAGGTTTCTCCAAATGATAATGAGCAATCGAAAGACTTGGATTTGTCAATTTCCTACTTGGTTAAATCTACCAATAGCCATCAAACTTTATACTTGGTGTCATCATGACCACCCAATTTGATTTTGTTTCACCATGGCCAGTCAGCGTTATATTTAGTATCACCTGACTACCCAATTTAATTTTATTTCACCGTGGTCACCCAATTTTATATGATGTTTCATTATGGCCCCCAATTTCTAGGCATCCCCTTTTCCATTATTGTCATTCAGAACTCATATTTACAATTAGCTGAATTCAAAATTAATTCTAGGAATAGCTAGATATTTTTCCCTATCGGTAAGACACTATAACATACAAACATCTTATTCACGCTTATTCAGCAATAAAGTGATTGTTTTCATGTTGATTTAACACTATAAAATACAAACATCACGAAAGATCGTTACGTGGGTTCTTATGCTGGGTACATCACACCACTCGGAGATCCTGCCCAATGGAAAGTAGATAATTATAGTTGTCATGAATATATTTTGCCTCCTAGATCGAAGAGACGAGCTAAAGAAGACATGAAAAAGGTCGAGTGTGGAAATGAATCAACCAGGTGTAGAAAGTTTCAGACTGTGACACAATAAGAGAATGTGCAAGCAACCTCGGCTTCTTAGTGATGCCCTAAAGCGTAAACGAGGTTTGGATGACTAGATGAGGCATACCTCATTTACCATGTTGATTATCCATCCACCAGCGATTATTAATTTACATTGCCGAATCTGTCAATCTTTAACATTTTATGTTATATAATCAATCGTATTGTAAATTAGATGGTTTTCATGCATTTATGTTGATTTACATATTAGTATGTTACACGGGGAAATTACTGGACTAGTGCACATCACACGATTTGCTGTTATTGAAACGTTATTCCCTCATTAAATGCTATGTTTCGTGTATTGTTATTAGTTTTCGATCAAGTTGATGAATTTCTTGAGAATATTAAAGTGCATGGAATTTGCCACAACAAGCTTCTATTTTGACAATCTTCTCATTTGTTGCTTGAACGTCGATCCAAGATCAAGTTTGGCGAAACGTTTGTCTTTCAGCCCTGAGCATATACATTAAGAGTTCTTTTACACATAAGACGGGATTGATGATCCACAATTATTGAATGCATTTGGCTTCTGCATATCCTTTGTTGTTAAATAGGCATCATGTGACTATGTAATGTTACACGTCTACTGAACATAGCAAGATATGCTTGGAAAATAAATAATGGAATATTAGGTTATACTCAAATAGAATAAGACGCATTAAACAAAAACACAAAATAGAGGTCTGATGCAATCTGTTGACCCCAAAAAATGTGCCAATAGATGTCGGGCCCACTCAGCCAAGTCAAGCACTATTCCAACGCGTTACTACCTGAGTAAAGGCGGTAGCAATGAGGAAATGGACGCGGGGGTATGTTCAGGCTTAGGCTGGTGAAACAAAAGCGATCACCCTAACAACGATCACCGAACGGAAACAAAGCTAATCTATGTGTGACAAAAGAAATATTTGAAAGTATAGATGAAATGCATATATAAGTTGTTGTCTTGTATGTTGAGATTTGTAACTCATAAACATGTAAAGAAGATAGAAAATAAGCAAGGTGTTTTGTATCTTTCACTCAAAAGTTTAAGTGTGTTTCGAGTTTTAATTGTCAATCTTCTAACCAATAACCCCATTTCAATTACAAAGAGAGCGTATTTATACTGCCTTGGCCGACGTGGTGACCGTTGGATAAAAACCACGTGACCTTATCTCCCTAATTGATGCTTAAAGTCACTGTCTATTCATACAATTATTACATCAATAAAGGGTCAGCCGCCCTATACAATAGGCTGACATGCTGACAAACTTTGTGACAAGTGTTACATCAATCACTTCTAAGAAATCTTTAAATCTATTACAAGAGACAGCGTCGGCTTCATGAGCTTCGGATGAGTTTTGAGAGCCTCGAAGAGATCTTTGAGGTGATTCTCTTTAAGTGGAGGCTTCAACTCCTTTCTTTGCTTCCTTAGGCAATGTTTTAGCCTAAGTTGTAGTGTTTTGTCCTTGAGGCAGTACCTCAGCATGGACTTCAGCCTTGTAGTGCAAGGAATTTTGGTTTTGTTTGATTTCTTCATTTTCTGACCTTATGAGTCTTTGTTTGACTTTCTTGTTGACCTTCTGCCTACGTAGCTTGCTACGTGACACTTTTACTTTGAGCATCGGAGGCTAGGCGTAACACAATCCTTAATGTAACACGCATGTGGAAGATACTAAAAACTAGTCGTGAAACTGCATAGAATGAAATCACATGAAAGTATAGTGTCAATAGTCTAATGAACATGGACGATTAGATACATTTCAGATTTCAAAAAAGAGGACATGTAACCATATAATATGAGGCACTAAATGTTATCTAGTTCGAACATAAAAATAAATAAATAAATCTATCTAATCAAACAATCAACATGAATTGTGTTCGCTAACTATGGAGTGTTGATTTTGGCTATAATTCAAATGTGATTTTGACGAATCACTTAACAATACAAAGAATTTATACTGAAATACATCTTTAGGACAAACATTTTTTTAAAAAAAATAACAGAAACTGTTATAGAGGGAACATATGATTTTCAAGCTTCATATCGGATCTGAAAATAACGAAGTTTGGAATGAAAGAAGATTGATAGAGGTTGAAGAATGTTTGAATTAGGAAAACTGTAGGGCTTTAATAGAGGAGCAGAAATTAGGACTAGATTTTGTGCTTGAAATTGGGAATTGTGATGTAAATATTCTGGAGTTAATTTGAAACTTTTAGAATACCAATTATACTAATCTTTTTCCATGTAAAAATTGAATATTTTATTTTAAATAGGTGTTTGATGGAATTTCCACTTGGGGGTGTTATTTATTTTGAAAATTACTTTTATCTGATGAACCCATTGGAGTAGAGTCCATGCCCAATTTAAAAGGAACCCATATTTTTTAATGGAAAAAGAGGAAATTACAGAAAAAAGAGTTTTCAAAATTCAATTTCAAATTTGAGATATTAGGTTTCATTTTTCAAAAATCAGGTATTTCATTTTTTAAATATTAAATATTAATTATACAATTTTTATTCCAAACTTTAATCAATTTCATTTCAAACTGGCAAACATTTTCCTCCTCTTCTCCTGTCTCTTCGTCTTCTCTCTCCTCACTCTCTTCTCTTCATCTTCTCACTCTCTCTTCTCGTCGTCACCACCGAAGGCGACACAGTAAACATTGCCATCACAACCATAGCAGCGAGCAACAACATCATCCATCTCTTCTCTCTCCTCACTCTCTCTTCTCTCCGTCACCACCGGAGGTGACACATCAAACGCCACCGCCGCAACCATAGCAGCGAGCGATGGTGTCATCCACATGTTTGCAGATCTAAGAGCGGTGGCTTCATCTCTGGCATCACGACGTAACAACTTAGGGTGGTTTTCATGCTGCCGTGGTTTTCAGCAGTGGCGGTATAATAGATCTACTTTGTAACGGTTAAATCTGATTTGCCGTGGTTTTCATACCACCACCGTAGTGATGGTGAGGTGCTGCGTTGTTGAGATGCTTACGGTGGTGGTGAATCTGCTTGGGGTGTGGTGGTATTGTTGTTGGTGATGATGTTGCTTATGGAGGTTTGGGGTGATTTTGGTATTGTTGGAAGTTTTTGTCGATTGTGCAGGTGAAGGTGCGACAGCGGTGGTGGATCAGGTGACGACGGCGGCGGCAGTGAAGGTGGTGGTAGTAGGGGCTGGCAGGGGACCTTGGCAGATGACACTGGCTACTGGCGCTGCGGTGATGTTGATGCGATGGTGGGTTACGGTGGTGGTACAAGTCGTGATGGTGGTGCTACAGGTGGTGGGAAATCTGGTGGTGGTGGTGGTACAATGTTTGGGTGGTGTTTGGGTGGGTTGTAGTGTTGGTGGTGATGTTCGCTGCAGTATTCGAGATGATGATTTTGTTGCTGGGATATGATGTTGGTGGTTCTGGCAACAGTGGTTTGGGATATTGCAAAGGTGTGGTGGTGGTCACATTAGTGATGGCAACAAGGCGAATTTGGGGCGGGGCCCAACCAATCCCCAGCCCCGCCCGCCCCACCTTAGAGGGGCGGGGTGGGACGGGGCGAAGCCCTGCCCCGTCTGTATTTTTTTTTTAAAATCAAAAATTTTCAATTAAATACAAATTCAAAATCTTATAATCCAAAGCAAACAATACTTAAAATAACTACATCAATATCCAATCCAAACAATGAAAACAAACAATGTCCAAAATTAAACAAACAATGTTCAATTTTTTTATTTTTTATCTTTTATTTAACTTCGCGGGGCGGGACGACCCGAGGCGGGGAGGCAATCCCCGACCCGCCCCGCCAACCCGTCGAGACGGGGCGGGGTGGATTTTTTTGTCATCTCTAGGTCGCAAGCGTTGATAGTGGTCACAAGCGTTGATGGTGGTCACAAATGATTTGGTTGATTTTGACAAATAAATTGGTTAATGTGTGATTAATAAGCAATATGTGACCAATGTAATAGATAAATTATGACCAATAAATACTGTATGACCTAAAAATTTATTAATTTGTGACAAATAATTTGATAAATTGTGACCTAAATATAATTAGTATCAATTAATTCGATGTTTTATGACCATAAAATAAGTCATGATTTATAAAATTTGTGATTTGTGATCAATAAATAATGTGATTATTAATTTGATAGATTTGTGACCGATGAATAAATTGTGACGTATAAATTTTTAATTTGTAAATGAAATTTGTGACCAAATTATATGAAATTATGACCTCAATATATTTAATTAATAAAATATATGTTTAATTATTTAAATTATAAATAATAAAATTTAAAAAAACTTACAATTTGAAATTTTAAACTTAGTTTCTTAAATTTGAAATTGATGAAACTTAATCCCTTAGTTATGAAATCTTCATATGGAAAAATTCAGATTTAAGGGCCTTTCTGTCTAGCTNTATGACCTCAATATATTTAATTAATAAAATATATGTTTAATTATTTAAATTATAAATAATAAAATTTAAAAAAACTTACAATTTGAAATTTTAAACTTAGTTTCTTAAATTTGAAATTGATGAAACTTAATCCCTTAGTTATGAAATCTTCATATGGAAAAATTCAGATTTAAGGGCCTTTCTGTCTAGCTTCTTCTCTCTCTCGTGTGTCCAACGAAAAATACATCCAAAGCAATCGGAGACAACTCTTTCTACACTTCTCAGCCTCTTACCTCAAGTCTCAACACTCATCAAATCTCCTATATCAAGTTGAGTTATGAACAATACCCTTGCTTTATAATTCTGTTTTCCACTCGACATACATATGCTTGCTTCTTTTATAAAGTCTGTTCAAACTTTTTAACGTTGCACTTTGGCAGTTTCAAAATCTTCCGGTTATATGATGTTTGTCTGTGTACTTCACGTGCTGTAAATTTGTAATATTGTTTGATTACTAGGGAATGTTGTTTGATTTGAGACTATGATGTTTGATGAAATGTCAAATGGCTGAAAATGAATATTATGCTTCATTTCTAAGGTAGGACAAAACTCTCGAACCGAATCGGACCAAATCGAACTAAGCGGTTCTTCAAAGTTAAATACCCGAACGAGTATCCAATTGAGAACCGATGGGTTTGAGTCGGTTCTCGGTTCTAGACCAAGAACCAAATTTAAATAATTTTTAAAATTTTTGTTATTGAATTAATTCAATTTTTTTAAACAAATAGGCAAATTAATCCAACCAAATTAGTTTTTTTTTAACTTTGATATGGATCACCGAGTCTTAATATAAGTATCTATTTTTTGGTTGTATTCATTGAATTAATCTTAT
>CAIGRR010063191.1:0-10325 GCA_903798365.1 Fraxinus sp. 1973-6204
AACACTCTTCACCCCGTCCCCCCCCCCCCCCCCCGCCAACCCGTCGGGGCGGGGCGGGCTGGGTAAATTGCCATCTCTACTCCTAATAAAATGGATTAATTTATGTGTATATATACGTATACATAGGAGTTCACATAATATGAGTGAGGTGGGGGCCTACGATACTGTGGCATGGACCCCACCCCCACTCACATTATGTTAACCCTTATGCGTATATAGCATGGTCCTAACAAAATACTTTGGTTTATTGGGTACAAGTTTGGGTGCGAGTGGCAGTGGGAGTGGGGCAGTGTGGGGTATGTGATTTGGTGTAACACGACTTTTGAAAGAATTAAATGTAACGTTAAATTGCAGGCTTTTAGGTAATTTTCGTACTGTAGAAAGGCATGTAAAATTGGTTTAACTTAACATTTAGGAGGCCCAAGGGACTCTTATCATTTCCCACCTAGCAATTTATCTGCCTATTTTGCCTTTTGGCCCAATTCAATTGAACCCATTCCTGTAAAAACTTGATTGGCATCATTTAATTTTCTTAAACTGCAAGGTTAATTTTGTGAAATCCATAAACAATTAAAACCAACAAAATTAATACTCAAAACAAAAGAATTTCATAAACTTCAAGATTTTAACCTTATTTTTTTTATGAAATCCCATCATTATAAGTTCGATCGACCTCAATTTTTGATGAAGTTGGTTGCTTAATCTTAGGGTGTTTACTTGGTCTTTTCTGTTAAAATAAAGTCCTAGTCTTTAGAAATGTTATTTGAATTAGTCTGTGCACATTGCATAGTGGTTGCTCAACGTGGGCTATTTTCCCGTTTGTGTAAAGGCTATTTAAGCCGAATCAGTGTTCCAATAAAGGTGTAAAAATTCAGCCAATCTGTGTAAGCTTACAAAATTAATTCATAGTTTATAACAGAGTGTTATTAGAGCTCCACAAAGGGGCCTGATTGTGAGCAATTAGGAATCGCGGTATCCTAACAAGAGAGAAAGAGTGTTTGAGTGAAATACTGTGAGGAAAACAAAAAAGAATGGCAGCTAAAGGAATTTTTGTGCCGGCTGCAATTCCACGATTCGATGGTCATTATGACCATTGGGCCATGCTCATGGAGAATTTTCTCCGATCCAAGGAGTTTTGGGGCATCATCTAGCATGGAATTCCAACAGATGGAGCAACATAAGCATTCAAATTAAGGACCTTTTCTATGGTGGTGACAGAGAGAGCACAACTTATGGAAACATAGCGTAAGCAGGCTGAGGATCAGCGTAAGCAGGCTGAGGAGCAGAAGCTAAATGATCTGAAAGTGAAGAACTATCTCTTTCAGGCCATTGATCGCACAGTTCTCGACACCATCCTCAACAAGAATACTGCCAAGGATATTTGGGATGCCATGAAGAAAAAGTTCTAAGGGAATGCAAGGGTCAAGTGGTCTCACCTTCAAGCTCTCCGCAGAGAGTTTGAAACTCTTGAGATGAAGATCGGTGATGGAGTGACTGATTACTTCTCAAGAGTTATGACGGTAGCAAACAAGATGCGAGTGTATGGAGAAGATATGCAAGATGTGAAGGTAGTTGAAAAGATTCTACGATCTTTAATTGAGAAGTTTGATTTCGTAGCTTGCTCCATTGAAGAGTCTAAAGATATTGACGCTCTCATAGTCGATGAGTTGCAAAGTTCACTCATAGTGTATGAGCAGAAGTTTTAGAGACACAAAGGAGAAGAACAAACCTTGAAGATTACAACGGAAGGAGGAAGAGGTCGAGGTTGAGGAGCTTATAGGGGCAGAGGAAGAGGTAGAGGGTGTTAGACTGTCAACAAAGCCGCAGTAGAATGCTATCGGTGCCATAAACTTGGACACTTTCAGTATGAGTGTCCAACCTGGGAGGCTAACTATGTTGAATTAGATGAGCATGAAGAGATGGTAATGATGTCCTATGTGGAGATGAATGAAGCGTGGAGATGTTTGGTTTCTAGATTCGGGATGTTAGAATCATATGAATGGAGATGCAACAATGTTTTGTGAGTTGGATGAGGGATTCAGACAACATGTCAAGCTTGGAACAACATCAGAATATCGGTGCAAGGGAAATGAAATGTCAGGCTGCACTTGAATGGCATGAGTCATATTATCACAGAAGTTTTCTACGTGCCGAAATTGAAGAACAATCTATTAAGTGTGGGACAATTGCAAGAGAGAGGACTTGCAATTTTAATTCAAGCCGAAATGTGTAAAATTTATCATCCGAGAGGGGTATGATCATTCAAACTAGCATGTCTGCCAATAGGATGTTCATACTATTGGCAAACACACAAGACCAAAACATTACCTGCTTCCACACGAGCTCACAAGATCTCACTCATCTATGGCATTGTCGCTATGGCCACTTGGGTCATAAGGGTTTGGAGACTCTTCAGACTAAGAACATAGTGCGAGGACTGCCTCAACTTGCTCCTACCACAGTGATGTGTATTGACCGTCTTGTTGGGAAACAACATCGAGATAGCATCCCAAAAAAAAGTACATGGAGAGCTACAGAGAAGCTACAACTTGTGCATGCCGATATTTGTGGCCCAGTGACTCATATTTCCAACAACAAAAAGAGGTATTTCTTATGCTTTACTGGTGACTTCAGTAGAAAAGCATGGGTTTACTTCCTTGTAGAAAATTCAGAAGCGTTTAATTCATTTAATTGCTTTAAGAAGTTGGTAGAAAAAGAAACTGGTATGTATATCAAATGTCTACGCACAAATAGAGGGGGAGAGTTCAACTCAGATGAATTTAAAGAGTTTTGTAGACATAATGGCATTAAGAGACAACTAACAACAACATACACTCCACAACAAAATGGAGTAGCTGAGAGGAAAAATCGTACAGTGATGAATATGGTACGTTCAATGCTCTCAGACAAGAAAATTCCAAAGAATTTCTGGCCCGATCTGGCAGTCAAAGATGTCACTCCAGAAGAAACATGGACACGTGTGAAGCCTTCAGTGGAGCACTTTAGGGTTTTTGGATGCTTAGCACATGTACATGTGCCGGATGCCACACGAACTAAGCTTGAGGATAAGAGCTTTGCTTGTGTGCTTTTGGGTGTCAGTGAGGAGTCTAAAGGCTATAGACAAAAGGCTATAGACTATATGATCCGATTAGGAAAAGAATAGTAGTTAGCAGAGATGTAGTATTTGAGGAAGAGAGGCACTAGAATTGGGATGCAAGTTATGAGGAGCAGGTGCTACTTGATCTTGAGTGGGGTGATATTGATGGTGACGTGGATGAAGAGGCAAAAATAGATGACTCTAAAGGTGTGGTTGGTGAAGAAAGTAAAGAAGCAGATGAGAGTGGTCAAGTTCAAGCTGTAGGGAATGAGCAAGTTGTTGTGAGTGGCATATCAAATGCAGAGGGGTCCAATGCAAGGAGTAGCAAAGTCAAACAAAACTCAAGATGGATGGAAGATTATGTTAGCGGGGAAGCACTATCTGAGGAAGAGAATGAAGTCAACATGGTCTTAATTCAAGCTGTAGATCCTACAAGTTATGAAGAGGCTGTAGTAAGTTCGAATGGAGGAGTGCAATGGCCTCGGAGATCGACTCAATCGAGAAAAAGCAGACTTAGGAACTTACAGATTTACCAGCAAGATGCAAGAAAATTAGGGTTAAATGGATTTACAAAACAAAATTGAATGAACACGAAGAGGTAGACAAGTATAAAGCTCGGTTGGTGGCATAGGGGTATTCTCAACAACATGGAGTTGATTACACTGAAGTGTTTGCTCCAGTAGCAAGAATGGACACGGTGAGGATGATTGTGTCACTCGCAGTACAAAGGGACTGGAAGACATATCAAATGGACGTAAAGTAGGCATTTTTGCATGGTGAGCTCAGTGAGGACGTGTATGTGGAGCAACCAAAGGGATATGTAAAGGAGGGCGGTGAGGACAAGGTTTACAAGCTACACAAAGCTTTATATGGACTAAAACAAGCCCCCACGAGCTTGGTTTAGTCGCATAGAAGCATATTTCATTGATGAAGGTCTTGAAAGATGCCCAAACGAGCAGACATTGTTCACCAAAAGGAGTACAGAAGGTAAGGTATTAATTGTAAGTATCTATGTTGATGATTTGATATATACCGGTGATGATAAGGCTATAATGATTGATTTTAAAAATTCAATGATGAGTGCTTTTGATATGACGAATTTGGAAAATATGAGGTTTTTTCTTGGGATAGAAGTCTTGCAGCAGTCAGATGGAATTTTCATTTGTTAAAAGAAATATGCCATGGAAGTGTTGAAACATTTTTGTATGTTTGAGACCAATCCAGTTGGTACTCCGATTATACCAGGTTTCAAGTTAAGCAGGGATGATTGTGGAGTACCAGTTGACGAGTCCTATTACAAGCAAATTGTGGGAAGTTTGATGTATCTCACTGCAACTCGATCGGATATGATGTTCAGTGTTAGTTTGATTAGCAGATTTATGGCCAAACCCACAGATATGCACTTACAAGCTACCAAAAGGACACTGAGGTATCTGAGAGGTACATCCAACTTTGAAATTCTATATAAGAAGGGAGGGGCAGAAGAGCTGCTTGCATTTACAGACAGTGATTATGCCGGTGATGTAGATGATCGAAAAAACGCCTCAGGCTATGTGTTCTTATTGAGTTCAGGTGCAATCTCTTGGTTATCAAAAAAACAACCCATTGTTGCACTTTCTACTACAGAGGCGGAGTTTGTGGCTGCTGCAGGCTGTGCAAGTCAGGCCATTTGGATGAGAAGAGTTCTGGAGAAGCTGAGGCATGCTCAAGAGGACTGTACCACTATTTGGTGTGACAACAGTTCCACGATCAAACTTTCAAAGAATCCAGTAATGCATGGAAGGAGTAAACATATTGATGTAAGGATTCAATTTCTGAGGGACCTAACAAATGATGGTACTGTTGAGTTATTGCATTGTGGTACTCAAGAGCGGGTAGCAGACTTGATGACCAAGCCTTTGAAGTTGGATGTTTTTCAGAAACTCAGACAGAAGCTGGGAGTATGCGAGATTGCAGGTATAAACTAATTGCTTACTGCAATTAGTTTAAGAGAGGGATTGATGAAGTTGGTTGCTTAATCTTAGGGTGTTTACTTGGTCTTTTCTGTTAAAATAAAGTCTTAGTCTTTAGGATTGTTATTTGAATTAGTCTGTGCACGTTGCATAGTGGTTGCTCAACGTGAGCTATTTTCCCGTTTGTGTAAAGGCCATTTAAGTCGAATCAGTGTTTCCAATAAAGGTGTAAAAATTCAGCCAATCTGTATAAGCTTACAAAATTAATTCATAGTTTATAACAATTTTAGTATTTATTAAAATTAATCAGAATGAGATTATTTTTCTTTAACATCGGAGAAAATGAAAAAGAGAAGTTTATTATTTCTTTATTAGTTATCTTCTAATTGTATTCCATCAAAGAGTGAGACCTAGTCCAAAATGACAATACTTGTGCAAATTCATTCTCATAGAAATCGAGAAGTTTGGCCAAAGGAATTGAATTAGGTCAACCAAACCATCATAGCTAATAAAAACATTGGCATATTACGATTGGCGAAGGCTCGTGCTCGATGTCTACAAGAACAACATCCAAAGAGCAAAGAATATTACTTAGAAACACATTATTTTCTCCTTATAGATTCGTAAACTCAACTAAAATTCGTTCTCTCAATTTAGAACACGAGCTTCGAGACATATGAAAGTGCAAATTAAAGGAATGGACAAAAAATATATATTCCATCTTATTCCAATGAATCAAAGAATTTCAAATGTTACAAAATTGAATTGTACGAGTATTTAAAAATAATGTCTCCAATAGAGGTCAAATTACATTTAATTAATATATTCACAAATATTTTTCACATGGAATCTATAATGACCGGCCATTCAAAGGCTCGTGTAACCTTTTCAACGATCGTGGGATGACGGAGATGACTCCGATAATGTTCCATACGACCACGTTTTTGTACTTTCTGAAACCTCATTTCCAAAAAATAAATCCGACAAGTAATTATTCAAGTCTTCAGGGGCATATCTGACAATTGACTTCATCCCAATCTTTCTGTGATTCATCATCCTATGCTTCTCGTACAAGGCCCGATAACCCGGAACTATTTTTTTTGCTAAAGAAATTTTGATTTCTTCTCTGAGCTTCCGATCGGGTATGACCCACCCGCTTTGTTTTCTGTAAGTCTCTTCGAAACCCGAATTAAATAGAGTAAAAATTTCCTTCACTTCCTGTGGAGAAAACTCAGCCGTTGGATTTTCGGGCAATGATGTCAGTACTTTAATCCAACCCATCCTTTCGTAGTTACTGGCGTATTGTTTGACCTTTGACTCGTGATTCGAAATCCATTCGGATCCCATCAGGAGCCCCAAACTCGAGTTCCGGACTTTGGAAACGACGTAGTTTAAGTTGTTTGCCAAAAACAGATAAGATAAAGCCACGTCATTGTACAGTTCGGCCTTGCCGTCGAGCTTGCATAACAGGACTAAAATCAGCCACGCCAGGCGGACGGTGACGGAGGATGAAGGATCTTCCGCGGAGGCGCCACCAGATATAGGACTCGAGAAATAAGATTCTGGCAGCGGAGTTTGAACATTCAATGGCCAGTCCGCCAATATGTCCGACACTGCGCCGCTGTAATCTCCGAGGAAGACCAAATAATTCATCACGTAACGAGTTAAGGGATGAACGCCGCCGGTTGAAGGCGTTTTCGAGGAGTCCTTCTGAATGGCTAACTCGAACTGAGCGAGCATAACTTGTATTGACTCACCGAGCTTCACAAGTGAAGCCAACGCCTGAGCTTTCACCGCCGACAATGAGTCGTAAGAGAAAATCATTTCAATTTCTGGCCAAAGATCTGAGATTGCTTCGTAGAGATCAAGTGCGCGAAACATTTTCTCTGGGGCTAATATTTTCTTCGATTTGGCGAAATTTTCTGGGAATCCAAATAAATTAACTGCAGCATCTCTCAAGATTTCTGTAAAACACGATTCTGCAATTTTTTCTGAAGAAGAAAAGACTGAATCACATAGAATTCTCTCACCGTAAAACAGATTTTTTACAGCAATTTTCACAGCGTGTAACCAGCTTTTGATTTTCGCTTCAAGAACATTCCAATCCATTTTCTGAATTTGAGAAGGGTTCATCTTTTCGACTCCCAAATTGTACAAACTCTCATCAATCATCGATTTTCTGATTAAATCGTAAATTCTAACACATTCTTTTCCATACCCAGATCCAATCATACAATCCGCTATGCTCTTCAAATCTGCTATAGCCATTAAAGAAGCCTTATCAGCTTCAGATACAGAATTCCCATCTTCAATAATTTCATCACCTTCAACTTCATCTTCCAAGAAATCTGAAAGACTGGACCTGGTCGAACCTCTCGAGTTCCGGACCGAGACAGATTCAGCATCAAGAACATTTCTGTTTGAAGACAAAATAGAATAAAACTCCTTTTCCAACCTCTTCATTGCAACTTGCATCAATCTTTGCGCCCTGATGAGTTTTTCAGAGCTCGAATTTATCTTTACATAGTAGTGCATGGCGTTTCTCAAGCCAGTCACCCCTTCGATAAATCTTTCGGCCTCCTTTCTATCATCACCAAAGAGAGTGGACATTTTTCTGTATGTTGGACCATCCAAATCCCATTTGGTGACTATCATTTCAGCGTAATCAATGTTTTCCTCCATTAATGTTTCTGAGAAATTGTGACGACGTGTCGAAGGAGGAGAAATAGAGTGCTGAGAATGTAAGGGAGAAGAAGGTCTTGAACTCCTCATCTTCTTTTGTGTGTGTATATCTGTGTTTATGTATGAATATTGTGTTGTTGAGTTGATGATAGTGTTTAAGAAGAACAAGTAATGAGTGAAAATGGAGAGTTCTGCTTTTCTGGATTTGCTTATCGAGATGGGGTAGGAGGGGGTATATATAGAGGATGGTGAGGTTTGACTTTGTAAAAGAATGGTTGAACAAGAAGAACGCGGTGCGGGCGTAGCCGTTATGTTTTGAATTTGGTTGCTTTTTTCATTTGTAAGAAAATTCTTTGTTTAGTACGTGGAGTGGGTAGGCTGCGGGTAGGGAACGGAGGTAAGAAGGTAGGAGGGCAAAGAGGTGGGCTTGTGGGGGCATGGTATGATGGTGGGGTCGTTTTCATAAAGAGGTTACATGTAGATCACGTGACGAATTATCAAATTCATATGCAACTACAATAAAATGTTCTAAACTTAGATAAACGATTTCTAGGCTCTAATATTCATGATGAGTATGTGTTGTCCATGTCTCTCTATCGTCTAACTATCCTCCAATTTATAAATCTGATTAAATATGGTGTTAAAATTAATTATTAATTATAATATATATATATATATATATATATATATATATATATATATATTTTTTATCAAATTTTTAAGTTGCATCAAACGAGAATTTAATCAAAACTTCATCAAAATTGGTTGATTGGCCCTTTATTTAATTTGTAAGATAAAGTGTATGTGTACGTTGAAACCGATGGGTGGATAATTGGGTGGCCGTTGATAATTACCAGGAGCCCAGCTTGTCTCTAGGATCTATGGTACATGTTTTTGACTCATTGTCAAGGATTTAGAAAGAACTAGAATGATTCTAAGTGTACAGGGTTTCTTCACATAGTTTTTACAGTGCAGCATGTGTTGTTCAAATTTTTATTTATTTATTTTTCACGTTTCAACCACATACGGCCAAATATCCCTATATAAATTCTGTGAACCAAAATTCTTTAAATATAGCAAGGTTCAATGAACTAAGTACATAAGTACATCAATTTCGTTTTAAAATACCATTCGAAATTATCGTTTTAAGGTTGTGATAAACTCATGCAACCTTATACGCTTTTTTTTTTTTTATTTGATGAAATACAGAATTCGAAAAATACTCGTATTATTAGGGTCAAAAAGTAATTTAGTGATGCTTTCGACTACTAAACTCTCATCATCTAGGATACAACATTCACTATGCTATACTCTTCCACAATCCCGTTTCGCGATTTAGATTGCTCTCATTTCACTTGTTGCTATTAAACTTTTTTTCTTGCTATTAAGATGTTTCAATTTTTCAGATGATCTCTTGCATATTCATGAATTCAGCAACATTTCGAAAGGTTGCTCTATTGAAAAATTTTCGTTTGCTACCAAAAATATAGCTTCATATGTAAATTGGATTATTCTCAGTTCAATATTAGCACACTATTTTATAAATGAGCGACGACCAAACTTAAAATTGTAGTATCTTGCTTGATAAATATTAAAATTAACAATCATCTAAAAGATTAAACTATTATAAAAGCATCACATTTATTAATTTTAATATTCTTTTCAATAAAAATAAAAATTCTGGACATTATTTTTTAATATTATTATTAATTAAATATGCTACCATCATTCTTGTCAATGCCGTCAACAAACAATAAGAAATATTTACTAGAGTTCCATTTTGAGGAAGTCTCTTTCATTTTCTCTTTGAATTTTACTTTTACGGTCAATTATAATGTTCTTTAATGCCGCCCGTTTTAACATTTCCGTCACGCGTTATAATTTTATATAGAAAAAAATGGTCAAATTCAAACATTAGAGAAAAACAAAAATAAAACATCGATTACCTAATCATATATTAATCAATTTCTTGATCATAAAAAAAATCAGAATAATTTTTAATGAAAGTACTAAAAGCGTTTATATATTTTTTAATACAAAATAATTTATTAAAGGTGAACTATTTTAATAAAATGTTCCCTTGCAATGCTGAGAAACAAAAATTGAATAAGAGGCTCGGACTATTTCAAACGATATTAATTTTTAATTTATAATTAAAATATGGCATAAATAATTGTTTTGTGTAATTGGGAGGCCTTTTCCACTCCTGTTTATAGCATAATTATCATAATTTTCATGACATATGTGTATAAAAGTTAAAGTTACTTTTGTTTTAGGGCTTGAGGTAACAAAAGTACGAGAATAATACATCAAGTCAAAAGCCTTTTGAGTTCTGATCGTGTAAATATTCAATAATTCACTCATCAAAGCTCGTCAGTATTGAACATCACTTATAAGAATATAAATAATAAATATTATCGATAACTAACTATAATGAATTCATGTTGATGGGGCTTACTAGGATGTTTTGCTAAGTTCAAATACGATTGTGAATAGTGTATGATTTACTACTCAAAATAAGTTAAATCATTTCTAGTTTTCTTAGAAAAAAGTTCATTTCTTTTTAAGATTGCTTGAAAATCAACTTATAAGCA
>CAIGRR010063193.1:0-11208 GCA_903798365.1 Fraxinus sp. 1973-6204
AACCCATTTCCAAACTTGAAGTTTATTAAGTGGTTCAAGGTTGTGTTTGCAATTCATGTGGGATTGGAACAATTTTTCAATTCTTTCTCATTTATTCCTCTTATTTATTGTCTATCTTTCAACCATAATTTCTCATTCATATTGAAATAGTTTTTCAGAATTAAATATTTTACACTCATCTACTCGGAACGTAGATTAATTTCGATAAATCGAATATCGGGTCCCACTTAAAATTGTGGTCAAAGTTGACCCACTTGTGACACCATTTCCAACAATATGTACAATAATATAGTTAGCATATCATGAGTCAATGTCAAGATGCCTTTCTTAACTCTATATATTGCGTTATTTTGTCATTGTTTTTCTTCTCTAAAAAAACAAAATATGCTCCTCCATTCTTTTGTGATTATTGACCTCTAAAGGGAATCAACCTATATTATATTTCGCCAAAGTGAGATTTAGAGCTTTGTTTATGGTAGTTCATTGTCTTTGTTGATTCCATTGTGTTTTTCCAGTATTTCTTATTAGTTCTCTCATTTGGGAGACAACTAGTTGAAATAGGCTTCGGGATTGATATAACTTTTCTTTTGCAACGTTATTGGCAGATAACTGTGATTTAGAAGTTGGCAAATATATATGATTCAGAAGCTGGCAAATTTGCCATGTTTTTGCATTTTTGACATATATGAATCTGGGAGGAATCACTTAAGGTGGAGAGGTTTCGGATTTGGTTGGCTACATGGACATGAGCCATCAGATAGTCGAGTTTCATTTCCCAAATTTGATCCTACAATCGTTTGCAAACGGATATATTTGACTTATAACATTTCTTATAATAATGTAAGTTTTTCAATTTTTTTTATATTAATTATTTGAAGTGTATTTTGTTTGAACTGATAATCTTGTTTGGCTAAAGGATTTTGCCATAAAAGATATTCAAATTTATTTCATGTCTCAAAGTATTTGACTTTGCCAAAGTTACTTTTATTGATAATATTTTTTTAAGTACATATCGTTCCACGGGTGTTTTAAGGGGTTCGCCATATTTATCCACAAGTTTGTATATTCTTGGCCTAATACTTTAATTACTGTGTATGACCCCTCCCACTTGAGGCCTAGTGAATCAAAATCTATCTCCTTGTCCGCGATGAACACTTTCTTTAATACTAAATCCCTTATTTTGAAATTCTTTTTGCGAAACTTGGCATTAAAGTGTTTTTACATTTTCCTTTCATATACAGCAAGCCTTATTTGAGCATCATTTCGTTTTTCTTCCAAGAGAACAAAGCTCGCGTTCATAACTTCTTCATTTCGATCTTCATTGTAATTCAATCTTCTTACAGAAAAGTATATTTTTATCGGCACCATAAATTCGACCCCATAGACTAAAGAGAAAAGAGTCTCGTCGATGGGTGTTGTAGTAGTAGTGCTGTATGACAATAGAATTTGTGACAATTCATCAAGCCATAATTCTTTTGTAGGATTAAGTCTCATTTTCAAGATTTTTTTATTGTTTTATTTATTTAGCGCTTCTACTTGTCCATTAACTTAGGAATAATATGGAGTGGAGAAATGTCTATAAATTCCTAATTTCTCACACATAGCTCTTAGTTTCTTCCTTTCGAATTGCATGTTGTTATATAATATAATAGAGTTTGGTACTTTGAATCGACGGATAATATTTTTCATGAGTTTTGATCGCGGATTGCCCTTTATAATTTATTTCGAACTGTCCCAATTTTATTGCCCACTTTATTTTTTTTGGTTAAAGCAGGGTTGTACTTCCGAAATTTTTTTAATATGTCCCCACTTGTAGTGGAGGAATACTGTGGTTATATGAAAAAATAATGAAAACAGTAAATGAGGAAGTACTACTTCCCTTACAATTAAAATAAATGATAATGGACAAAAAATAAGAATAAAGAATAAAAAAAATCATACTCTAATGTTGGGCAATTCATGTCTATCTGTACGAATGTCCTAATATGTCGTGGTAGGTCAGTTACTGCATATATCTAATATCACTGATGATCCCAATCTTCTGCAGCAAGAGTATCTGCAACGTGATTCCCCTCTATGTAGATGTGAAAAGTTATATCTGTCTAAATATGCCATGAATATCTGACGGTCCTCCTCCACTAGTGATGCAATGAATATGGTCGCAGTTTTCGAGATGCTACCACAAGGGCTAGGACAACTTTTCCACATCAGGATATCAAGTCTCAACACCTTGTAGGCTTTACCACATAGTATACTGGCAATTGTTGATACCCTTCTTCTCTTACCAAGACGAAATTTACTGCTACTTTAGAAAATGTCATGTATAAAATAGCTTATTCTTATTTAGTGGATTGGCTAGTAGTGGGGCTTTTCCTAGGTGTTCCTTCAAGGTGCATTCTCCAATCCATTCAAATTTTTTCCTCCTTTTAATGTTTGGAAGAATGGTGAGCATTTATCAGTAGCTTGTGAAATAGATCAGCTTAAGGCTGCAACCCTTCCTATTAAACTTTGTACCGTTTTAGACTTTGTGGATACTCCATTTCAATTAGGGCTCAGATTTTATCAGGATTCACTTCAATGCCTCTCTAATTTACCATAAAGCCTAAGAATTTCACGAATATAGCTCCAAAGCAACATTTTAGTGGGATGATTTCATTCGATGTTTTTGTAGTATGTTAAAGCATGTCCTAAAATCTTGGTAAGTTAATCATTTTTCGTTACTTTTTGTGACTAACAACGGGTAACATATCTGAACTTGATACTGAGCTTCACAGATAAAATTATTTTCCAACAACTTATCAACTTTACTTTTCAATGCCTCATATTTCTCAGAGTTGATTAGTCGTCTTTTCTCCATCTTAGGTTTTACTTAGAGATCGATTTTCAAGATGTGGCAACCCACAATGGGAATTATTCCTATCATATCAACATTTCGAAACAAACACATCAAAGTTTGCTTTTAAGAAATTTTTTAACCGACATTTCATAGGCTCGATCAATCTTTTAGCCAATTTTTATATTTTAATGGCATCAACTTCGATGGCGGGTAGACTTTCTAATTCTTCCATTGTTGCTGCTTTGGGAGTATAATCATTATGTGGGACTCAATTGAGTCATTGACTTTTAATTTTACCAGGGTTACTTGTTTCCACTATTTCTATTACATGCTCTAGGGGATTTGTGAGGTAGTCTCTCTTAGATCATTGCAATGAATTCATCTCACGATTCCCTAATCATACCTTATAGAGTCTCCGTCTCTATTAGTAGAGAACTTAACACGTTGAAAATTGGTTTATTTCAAGATTGGTCTGCTCAAACGAGTCACCATCTTGCGGGGGCATGTTAAAGAATAGAATCCTACATCGAATAAAGATGAAAACATAGACTAATTTATAAGGTTTGAGCTACTCCTCTTAATAAGGTTGACTTTTTAAGATGAAACTCTAAATCTTAACATGGTATTAGAACCCTTTAAGTTCCAACGAGCGATTCGATCTGATTAAGACTCAAAAAAATTGAGCACACGGATTTCAAGATTGATCTTCTCAAACAAGCCACCATTTTGTAGGGGCATGTTAAGGGAAAGAATCCCACATCGAATAAAGATGAAAACATAGACCAATTTATAAGGTTGACATTTTAAGATGGAACCCCATTAAGGTTGACCTTTTAAAATGGAACCTTAATTCTTAACATGGTATCAGAGCCCGTTAAGTTCCAATGAGCGATTTGATCCAATTAAGACTCAAAAAAGAAATTTGAGTACACGAATTTCAAGATTGATCTGCTCAAATGAGCTACCATGTTGCGGGGCATGTTAAGGGATAAAATCTCACATCGAATAAAGATGAAAACATAAACCAATTTATAAAGGATTGAGCTACTCCTCTTAACAAGGTTGACATTTTAAGATGAAATCTTAATTCTTAACAGAAAATGGGGGTAGGGAGAATTGGCTGCGGCGGTGGAGGTGGAGGTGGAGGTGGTAGGGTGTGAACTGTGAACCCTTCTTACACTCACAAAATACAGTCGAATACCTATCATATCGTTCATATTTTTACTTAATTATATGGTTCCATATTATATATGTCGAATGATGCTCAGTACTTCAGCATGGATATGAGAGATACACTTGAGTTTCATATGTTTCAAATAATATAACTGCTTGCTAATTCTTAAAAATGGATGTGTGGGAATGTATGTAATAATGATCAAGATTCAATTCTGAGTTTGATAAAGTCTAACTTATTCTTTGTTTGAGAATGTGAATGTACGTAATTATAAATTCCAGGTTTTTCTTGAAGTAATAATGATTAAGATTCAGTTCTAAGTAATGTTTATGGAAGAAGAATGCTTGGATTTTACGGACCCATGGTGTGATCATCGTGTCCTTGGTTTTTTAATCTGCTTAGAGGTAAAATAATGAAGTCCTGTGAAAGTTGTTGGTCATGCATGGGAGACAAAAAAAATAAGTATGTCTCATAAGTTACACTTTTTCTGATTGTAGGGCCTGCAAGCACTTATTGGCGAAGATGATACGTGAGAAGCTTGGCTAAATGTTGATGCTTCTGGATTTTCTAGTGTTGTAGGTTTTGGAAGGAATGGCATGGAGTTAAGACATGGATATGCTCCATCTCAATCAACGAAACCAGCAAAGGAATTGAATGATAATCATAATTTTTTTTTAAATAAAATTTAATTCAAATTAGCGACGGAAGTTCATTGCTATTTATTGACCGACTTTAATCTATAGGTAATTTGCGGCGGACAATTGCTACTAATGTCATTGCTAATTAGCTACGAAAATATCATCAGTAAACACCAATTGAATTTTTTGTCTGTAATTTACCAGCGGTCAAAGAAGTCCATCGGGAAATTAGCGGCGAGGGTTTCACAATCGAATTTACCGATAGAAAGATTTCGTCGCTAAATCCTTTTAGTAACGGAAATCAAGGATTTATCAACTGAAATTTCCATCTCATTTTTATTTTTTTCTTCATTTTTTACTGTTTATTAATTTTGTTCTTTATGATCATTTAATTTTTTCAATTTTAAATAATATTTTTATTCTTTATTTAATTTTTTTAATTTCCTTTTGTTTAATTTGTTTTGTTTTGTTTTTGTTAATAATTTTAAATTTTCTTAATTGATTTCTTGTTATTATAATTTTTTTTTCAATTTAAAATACTTTTTAGTATTCTTGCTTTAATTTTTATAATTTTCTTTAATTTATTTTTTAATTCTTTTTTTGTCCTTTAATTTATTAAATTATTTCTTTTTTTTATTAGCATCGATGTAAAATGAATATATTTCTGGCATATAATAGTTACAATTCAATTCTTCTAATTTTTTGAGATTATGCTTTAATCCATTATCTTTTACAAAGTGTTCTAACATTTGAATTTTTGAAGGATGAAGTACCATCTCGATGCTGAATTGAAACAAATGGAGGGAAAATGTACTTGTAACAGTAGCTTTGATAGTTTTACTACTATATTGGAGTTGCTCGATGATCAACAAGGAAATATTGTACCCAAAGAGGCAATATGTTGTACGATGCATGTTTTCATAGACTAGGGATGACACTTCTACTGCATTTGATTTGCGCAATCAGGGACTGCAACTAGATGTTAGACATATTGAAACAGCGATTGGTCTAGAGCATGGTGATGTGTCATCACAAAAAGACTGCGATTGACCTTTTTTTCATTTGAAAGTTGTTAACGAGATTGGTGCATTTAACAACTATCTGTGGGGGTGAAGATGTTTTGAGGACACCATACAATTCTTTACCAGATCACATTCGAAGCCCAGGGGGTCATTGCGTAAGTACAATACTTATGGATTGTCACTGGTAGTGCAGATAAATGTTTAACATAATCAACGTTAAATTTTTTTTTATACTATATAATAATTGTACGTATTGTAGATCTAGGCATATGAGACTGTCATCCTCTTGGGTACTCGATTTGCGAGATGAGTGGAGACACACTGCCTACGGATGCATCATTGGCAAGTATCTCAAGCAAACGATTGTTTATCTGGCAAACAGTTTTCAACTTTCCTGGATGACCCTTAGGTGAGTGTAATATATTTACGATTTATATTGTATGGTGTTTCAAAATCTCAGCACATGATCATTAAGTAGTTGAAATTCCTATATATTAGCTTGAAGTCCTAATTGAGCTGACGCCATTCACGGAGGAGGAGGGTCGAGGTTTTGTGCGTGATTAGCTGTTCTGCATACTCAAGACGACCAGATGTCTAATTTGTTCTTGGACCGAGATTGGGTATGTGAATTGAATATAATTTATTGATTACCATTTTGTATGTTTTAACCGATTTTAATTAAGTTATTAATTTTTAATATTGTTATTTGTATATGAACGCAGTCGAGTTAATCGACAATCACCTTCGCTCTAGATATCATCTTCGTTGATGAGATCTCATTCTCTCCCATACAGACACCTTCTTCGTAGGTCTCTGGACATAGTCTTCATAGTCATTGTTTCAATGATTTGTATGTATGCTTAACTGTATTTATCAGAGATGAGGTGAACGCATTACGACGAAAGTTGAGAGAGGAGGTGGGTGCGCTACAACGAGACTTGGAAGAGGAGGTAGGGGTGCTGCGAAGAGAGTTGAGAGGCGAAGTAGTAGATTTATGCCATGATGTTGGAGTGTTATGAGGCTATGTAGTAGGCCTTTACGATTAGGTCGCAGTGCTACGAGGTGATATAGCATGCAGACTAGGGGTGACAAATGGGGTAATAGAGAGAGTGACGGAGAAGGAGGTCACCCACTTTTGTAGACAGATGATGATGCATTAGAATCATTTTTGTTACCTAAAGAACGGGAGGGTGGCCCCAATAGAGATAGAAGAGGTAGCGGAGGAAGAGATGACGGAAGGGGTGGCCCCGATGATAGAAGAAGTGGCAGCCTCGGGGCAGAGTGGGTGTCGGATGAGAAGATGATGCTTGTCATGACAGAGGGTAAGAAGCGTACTACTGACGTACAGAAGTAGGTGGTCGGCAAGAGGACGAGATTGTTATTACAGTATGTAGTTTCTTCTTTCACGGCTGAGGCAAAGAGGAGGATGTTCGAGGATGAGATGTACCTCAATCTCTTTCGAGAGGTGGACCTTGCCAAGTGGAAAGTGTTCGAGACAGAGTAAAGAAGAATTATGCCCAGGTAAGTATTTTATGATTTTAGTAAATTACGCTAACTTATCTATGCTTCTTTTAATATTTTTTAGAACTAGCTACATAATAGTTCAAAGGACGATACCGAACACTTATAAGTGGTTTCGGGACATCAAGACTTCAACAACTTGGCTCGCCGACAATGTAAGTGTAATATTGCAATTGTTATTTATTATGAATACATAATTTGTTGTTTATTAAATTAAATATTTTTTTTATTGGCGTTTCTTGTTGTAGTACATCGAGCTGGCTTTGGACCTATTGCGCAATCGGGCTAGAAGATATCCGAGATCATTTGACATTTCGGACTAAGTTATATGGAGCACCGAGTTCCTATGTTTTATTACCATTGAGCATCAGTTACTCCAACTTATGGGGATTAAGTACATGGTGCCTGAATATATTCTTGAGTAGGTCATATGGATGTGACCAAGTGTTGGAGGAAGCCGTGGGCGGGTTATAGTATTTACATTCAAGTGATCGCAAACCTCTCTACTTTACCGTGTAGATCATCTTTACCGATTCCACTACATATGAATACGATCTCTGATCATACCTGTCTAACCATATACTGGAGCTGGTGGCTTTGATCGTTCTACACGTGAAGGTGATTGTGCAGAACAGACTAGCCATCGTGAGAGACACGATAACAGTGAGGCAGTCGAACTCGTAAGTATTTATAATTTTTTAAAATTTGAATACTTAGTTTTTAGCTATACGTTATCGAACTAACAAATTATTATTTAGTTGCAAGGGTGATTGTGGCATGTTCGCAATCAAGTATATTGAATTTTTGAGTATAGTACATAAAGTTGATGAAATCAACCAATCCTGGATAAAAAAATTGGAGGAAGAAGTTAGCGTACGATTTGTATAAATTTAATTGTGATCCATTAATATTATATATTGTACTATTCAAAATTGCAGATATTGATTATTTAATGTAAAGTCATCGTATATTCTATCTTGTTTATTAAAAAAATGCAAATATAGTCCATTTAATTGTGATCTGTAATAAAATATATTATTTTAGTTGTATGAAAACAAATTATTGAGACCTAACTGCAACTTTTTAATAGATGATTCGAAACATGAAACTATGGTCGAAGATTAATATTGATAGATACACACCCTTCTACTTGTTATTAGAGGAATCTGATTTGTACAAAATGTGCGAGTATGCTCTGTTGTTCTGCACCTGCCACAACACACCTACGCGGTCGATGAAAACTCTCCATTATATGGTATTCTAGACATATGTGGATGTTCAGGACCACACGGTTCAACTTATGATAACGACAAACTATTAAATGGTAGAATATGGTCGGGAACTTCTCACTCGGCTTCATTCGGTAGAGGAAATATAGTTTCAGTATATGCTGCTCTCCATTAATCAGACGTGTAATAAAAAGATCATAAGATTCTCGCTGTAAAATCTCTATTCATAGCATTGCGACTGCATGCTCACATGGAAAACTCTTCAACTGAAATCGACTACAAGTGCAAGTGTTATCAATCAAGTCCACCATGTATGCCATATGACGTGTATATTTCACGGAGAAGCGCAATTCATTCAGTGGTTCCACATTCAACTTTTTCGTAACCTCTACAGCCTTAAAGAATTTATCATCCTGAGTCGGGGCTAGCACGCTCGTGCAACTCTGTGATTTCGAAAGTTGGTCGTGAAACCACTACTGCATCTTGTTATGAATATTCTCAATCATTGCGAGGATAATTCCATGTCGACGTTCTGAAAAATGTGACCGCACTCAATGTTCAATCCCCATTTTTGTTAGATAATTCCATGTCGAGGATGGTTTACTTCCTATTCGACCATGAACTTATTACAATCTTTAATACTGTAAACTCCTGCCATTCTCCTAAACAATGAAACGATGTCTTTGCCCATATACCTAGTCTTCATGTTGCCTTGTATATGGTAAGTGTAATACCCATGATGTGTCTTGAGAAGTACTTGAGCGATACCATTTATCTATGGTCCCCGATCAATTAAAAAGGTAAGGTTCTCGACGTTTCCAATTACTTCTCTCAGCTATCTAAAGAGCCAATGCATCGGCAAATCATTTTCTCTATTGACTATTTTGAATGGAAGATGGTAAATTTGAATGTTGACATCTTAACATGCAGCAATAATCAACTTGCCTTCGTATCTAGCTTTTAGAGTTGTATCATCGACTAGATTTAGAGGTCACACCACATTTCGAAATTCCCGAATGCATTGTTCAAGAGCAATGACGAAAACTTTGAATCAATTCTTACCCTTCGTCTTAATAAAAAAGGTCGAGTGAAGATTAGTTGTCCCCATGTTATAACAATATCAGACCAATTTAGAATAACACTCCTCAACTGAGCCCATTAAATCCTCCAAAGAGCATTCTTTCGCCTTCTAGTAGCTCATGACTACTCCGTACTCTCGATGTATGTCGTTAATGATGTCTGAATGGTTGTAGATTGTCTGTGGATCTTGATACTTATACATTATATGTCGACCAATAAATCATGTTCGGGCTTAGATGTGATCATGTCGACGAATTCCCACTTCGCAAGTATGTTTCCGAGTATACTCGCGAACTATAAATAACTCATTCGTGTCCATTTTCGTTGCTCGCAAATGCCAATGGCGATTGTCGTCGACACAGATAATTGTCAACAATAACTTCTTTGATTTCTTTATTTTGAACTCAAAGTTGTATTTCAGTACAATCTAGTGCACAACTTCTTGCAAATCTTTCTTTGTTTCAAATAGTTGTTCGACATGGAAATCATCATCATTGAGAATCACATGCGAAGAATTCGATGACGATCCACTCGATCCAGCCCCTGAGCTCCCATCTTACTCGCGTCTTTGACGAGATAAAACAATCGAATCATTGATATGAACTATCGAGGAAATTATGTGCGTAACAACGAAATCATGATGAAGAACAACTGTCTCGGGAATAACCACATCATCCTCACGAGTTATTTCTATTGTGTAACGCCCCAAATTTTATTGATTTAAATTTTGAGGTGTTAGCAATATCATTTCATAATCATACATAAAGCGAAAATATTTAATTGAAGATTTAAACTTGAATAAATTTAAGTATTCATAATATCCAATTATTTAACAAAAAACATTAAATCAGAAACTTTAAGCGTTAAATAGAAATCTAAGAAATACTAATCTCTAAACATAATTTTTTTTTTTTTACTGATAGATCCCTTGAAAGTGTTTTACTTGCCAACTCGCGCACCATTCAGCCACCATCCACGTTGAACCGATCTAACTTGAAAAGTTAAAATTTTGAAGAAATGAGTATTTTAAATCCAGTACGATACGTGCGTACAAAATAATATAATAACTCTTTAAACATAAGTTTATAACATTCCATACCACCATTTCATTAAAAGCAGTCGATGATCAATCGAATGCTCAACACATTTCTGTGCAAACATTTGAGAAAACAAAAAGAAATCTCACATTTCATTTCATTTCATTGAGACCCGCAAGTCAATTAGCATTTCATGAAATAAATCATGTAAAAATAATTATAATACTGCAAGGACTAAAAATCACTTGCTCATAATATCCTACCTGGGTTATCGAGATATTGTGAAAGAATGCACCCGAAAACTCTCTTTTTATGTTAAAGACAATATTCTATAGAGGAACAGAAAGAAACAGGAACAAAAGNATCGAGATATTGTGAAAGAATGCACCCGAAAACTCTCTTTTTATGTTAAAGACAATATTCTATAGAGGAACAGAAAGAAACAGGAACAAAAGAATTACTAAGAAAAATAATATGAACTAATACTATGCATTGCCTCTATTTCTAATGAATTAACCGGAGAGTTCTGTACAAATTAATCACTTCATTTAGGATTTGACATATCTATCCCAAGAAACCGTATCTGATCAAATATATCAAGTGATTTGGCCGGAATAAACCCACGAAGTCGGCAACCGAAAATTGTGAAAAATCTGCCTAGATTTTCAAAT
>CAIGRR010063227.1:0-16037 GCA_903798365.1 Fraxinus sp. 1973-6204
GATTCAATTTCCTATTACTACTAAAAGGAGATAGAGCTCAAGCATATTTGCACCATAATATCCCCTTCTCAGATTTGTTGCAGCAATTTAGAAAGCCACATAATTGTGTAATTATTTGGACAAAGAAATAGAACCATTTTTACTTTGTTCTTGATTTCAAGTGAGAGTTTATGTTCTTATCTTGTAACTTTCCTTCCCTATAGTTTGCGAATTCATTTAACATAGTTTACAATATAAAATCAGGGTTGGTGCAAGAGATCTGCTGGTCAATCTTGAAGGGGTTGCTTGTTTTATGTTATGTGTTATCCACCACCGATGCTGACTTACTGAATAAACCATTGGAAGCACAAGTTCTGTCTCCAGCCACAGTGCCTTTGACAGCTCTTGCTATGCATGAACTGCCCCAACCTGCAGACCTGCCTTCATTTCATAAAGCTCGCCAGAAACTTCTTGCTCCTCACCGTGCACTTGGCTCTGTACCAGCATCAGCACAGCCTCCTAATTATGGTCCTTTTATAACATCTTCCCCCCCTTCAAGCTCACGATTGTCGAAACCATCGATGAAGAAGAGTGGATCAGTGCCTCTCAGATCCAGCCTTCCACCTACACGTTTGTCAGAGATTGCCCCAACTCAGCCTTCACCTACTGCTCTACCTGCCACTTTAGCTCAGCCGCCACTATCTCCTACCATCTCCAGTAAGCTTAGATTCTCTTTAATCCATTTCCTAGAGGCAAGAACTGTTAACTTTATTTTACTTGCTTAAAAGTGAATTATCCTTTTATATTTTCACAATCAAGTAGAAATAATTCCTGTTATCTCATAATATAATTTATCACCCCCTCCTGTTTTGCTTTGCCAGTATGTTAATATGGTTTATATTTTCCATCTTAGCAGACTGTTGTGGACCAGACATGGTGCTCAAACGAGAAAGCCAGGGCTGCCACTGTGTATATCCAATAAAGCTTGACATTCTTCTTGTGAATGTCTCATCTAACCCAAATTGGAATCTTTTTCTAGAACAATTTGCTTCCCGACTAGATTTGCAGGTTTCACAGATCGAGCTTATTAATTTTTATATAGTTGGCATATCGGGACTTAATATATCGATGGACATTACTCCACTTAAAGGGATTAGCTTTTCCGCCAGTGAAGCTGCTAGAATTAACTCTTCGCTGTCTATGCACAAGGTCCATCTAGATCCTGCTTTAGTGGGTGACTACCAGCTTCTCAACTTAACCTGGTTTAAGCCCCCAGTTTCATCTCAAGGTGCCTTTATGTCTCGTAGTGTATTAAATATTTACATGATATGCTAATTTTTCCTACAATTGACTCATGATTTGTTATTCCTCAATTGCCAAAACTTGACGTGTAATTTAACTGAAAAATAATTTGAGCATTTAAAGTTTGAGATGGGAAGCTTAATCCTTTGTCTTCTTCACGTAAATATATTAAACAGCAAGATGAAGCGAAGCAAAACTAATGGTGAATTTGGGATGTCTTAAATAATATTAGATTAAACTGATGATTTGACGAACAAATCATCAGTTAGACTGCTGTAAAAAGTTGGGTTTTGTTTCAATTTTTTAGTAGTTTGTTCACTTGGTTTTACGTATGATCCCCACTCTCTCCAAAAGGAAAGGAGGGAAAACAGGAAAAGGTGAAATAGTTTTTTTTTCTGCTTTACAGCTCCTGTTTCTTCTAAGCCTCCAGTGGGAACACCTCCACACCTGCCCTCAACGCCTGCAGCTGTTGCCACTTCAGACAAAGTGAAACGCCCAAGTTTAGTTCTTATAATTGGAATTGGAGCTTGTATTCTAATTATTGCTATAATTTCCGTGCTTATAATTTGTTTGTGCACATCTCATCAAGGGAGGAAACAAGAACCTTTTAAAGAAGCTGGTATGTAATATTACCTTTTAAAGAAGCTGGTATATAATATTGTCTGATTATGTTATCGTACACTTGCTCCTTATCTTTGGATCTCAGCCAGTTTTCTATAATTCTTGAATCCTTTAATAGCGAAGGCGAGGACTGTGGATGCTGTTCCAGCAGGAGGATCTCTTCACCATCCTACCAGTACACGGTTTCTTACTTATGAAGAACTAAGAGAAGCTACAAATAACTTTGAAACTGCTAGCATACTTGGAGAAGGTGGCTTCGGAAGAGTTTTCAAGGGTGTATTAACTGATGGTACAGCTGTAGCCATAAAGAGGCTTACTAGTGGTGGTCAACAAGGGGATAAAGAATTTTTGGTTGAGGTTGAGATGCTTAGCAGGCTGCATCACCGTAACCTAGTGAAACTTGTTGGTTACTATACTAATCGTGATTCCTCCCAGAATCTACTATGTTATGAGCTTGTTCCAAATGGAAGTTTGGAGGCCTGGCTACATGGTAATTGTTCACGACATGTTAATTCCTAGTCTATGCTAAGATCCACATATCACTTCTGACGCGATGTAACAGGTGATTTTAACTTCCCTATTCTGCTGCTACAGGTCCCTTGGGTCTGAACTGCCCGCTGGATTGGGACACGAGAATGAAAATTGCTCTTGATGCTGCAAGAGGACTTGCATACTTGCATGAGGACTCACAACCTTGTGTTATTCACAGAGATTTCAAGTCATCCAATATTTTGCTTGAGAACAATTTTCATGCTAAAGTTTCTGATTTTGGCCTTGCAAAACTGGCTCCTGAAGGCAGGGCAAATTTCCTGTCTACTCGTGTCATGGGAACCTTTGGGTTAGTTTCTCCCTCAAAGTTATTGTTACACCAAGATAGTATATGCACTATGCACTGAATTGCATTCTGTTTGTTTCACAGATATGTAGCCCCAGAGTATGCAATGACTGGGCACCTTTTGGTGAAAAGTGATGTCTATAGCTATGGAGTGGTTCTTCTCGAATTGTTGACGGGTAGAAAACCTGTAGATATGTCGCAACCATCAGGACAAGAGAACCTGGTTACCTGGGTTAGTTATATTCCCAAATCTGTACTCCATCTTTAATCTTTAACATTTCACATTTTCATATGTTAGTACAAATTTTAACATTTTGTCCGGCCACATGTTGATCTTTTAACATCTGAGGAATCAATTACTGAATGATAAAAATTCCATTCACTGGTTATAAAGCAATCCTTTAAGGGGCTTCGTTTGTTTTCAGGCTAGGCCGATACTTAGAGATAAGGATCGATTGGAAGAACTTGTTGATCCTAGGCTTGACAATAAGTACCCAAAGGAAGATTTTATACGGGTTTGCACAATTGCAGCAGCTTGTGTTGCCCCAGAGGCAAGCCAAAGGCCTACTATTGGAGAAGTGGTGCAGTCACTCAAAATGGTGCAGCGTGCAATGGAGTATCATGATTCTGCTATAACTACCCATCCTGGACCCAATCTTAGGCAGTCATCCACCACCTTTGAGTCTGATGGAACATCATCCATTTTTTCTTCTGGTCCTTACTCAGGTTTTAGTGCTTTTGATAATGATAACATTGTTAGGAGGGCTGTATTATCTGAAGATCTTCATGAAGGACGATAAATATTTTTCTGATGGATCGAATGCTTCAGAGTGTCCAATCCACCAGATGGTTGATAGGATTTGAATTTCTATAACTCTATTTGGTGAGATCTGAGTGTTGATCTTCCCTTCGTCCCTTGTAGAGAACTTTTGGTCAGTTTTCCCCATATGGTGGTCATTCTCTATTCCCCGGGATGAGACTTTGTATATATGTTTTGATCTCTCTTTTTAATTGGACTACCTGTTATTTTCTCACTTTTTTTATGATTTGCTGTATATACTTTCTTCATGCCTTGTTTTATCTGAATTCTAACATTTGCTGCATGTTATAACGTACCCCTCTTAGTGATTTGCATAATCGAAGCAAGATTTTTTGGATTAACCTACTTTTCTTTCAAAGTTATATACTAAAGCCCTATTTACCATTAAAAAAGGATTTTTTTTTTTTGTTTTTCAAATTCATTTTTAATCACACATTCTCATAATAAAATATTTTGCACATAAATTCAAAAATTTTCTTACTTTTTAACTATACATCCTCCTAAAAATCATTATTCGAAAATTTATTTTTCCCAAAAAACTAATTTTAATGGTTGTCAAATAGGGGCTCAATTGCATGGTGTTCTTGATTGCTTCTACCTTGAGAAAATTATCCAACTTTTTAATGCATTGTCTATACGATAGTAGCATTTATTTCAATGAGTGAGTCTCATATTTCTTACCTGGAATGAAATGTGTAATGTGCTTTGTATTCTTTAGAACGTCGACCATGAAATTGATTAAATTGTGATCTGCATCTCCCACTGAACTAGTCGTTCAGGCTTCAAAACCCATCTTCCCTTAGTCATTGACATGGTGATTAGGCATTTCCCATTTGAACAGAAGAAGAAGCACCAGAAATTGTCCAGATTAGACTAAAATAGTGGTCCTCACGGTGTATTTAAATATTGCAAAAAATGGCGGACTCCAATTACTTGTGTGTGGTCTGGTGTGTTTCTGTATACATTCAGCAGAGTTCTGGTGATTAGACATCTTGAGATGAAAGAGCGGGAAATGGTGGCATTGAACTATGAGAAAGTTGAAAACTATAGGCTAAGAGCACTAGAGAAAAGCTAGATGCTAATAGGACGTGAACAAAGTTGGATACTATTTAGAGAAAGAAGAGGCATAAACTAGACCACGGATGTCATTCCTTAATTTCCAAAAAAATAACACACAAAAAAAAATAAAAAAATAAAAAAAAAATGTAAAGTTCCATATAGAAGGAAACTTACCATCACCATCATATAACATCATACTTGTACGCATTGTTTGACTAAAAGAGTAAGAAATGACTATCTTTGGATTGTATAGTTATGAACTCTCTGGAATTTTCATATTTGTAAAGAACCCATCGTTTCATCTTTTTGGTCAATGAATTTAATCGATTGGCTTTTGAAAATCAACTTCGGAATCTCATTGTTTTGAAAATGTAAAATTTTCAAGTTTCCAAACTAGATTTGGTGATTATCCAATTCGCTTTCATTTCAAAGGAAATTAAGTACTACGAGATTTTGCACACGAAACCAAACGGTTTGATGTAATATTTTCTGAAAAATCGTAAAGAATAAATTATTTGCATAATTTTTATATTTTATTTCACTGTCATACTTTCTATTTGGGATGACAATATTTGTTAGTTGCTATATGTACAATCTTTGTTTAAAATATTGGTCGACGACTGAACACTCGATATCATCACATTCTTCCATTTTAAACAAATGTTTTAAAATATCGAGTTTTGAAGGAAAGGTGAATCATTTCCGCACGAAGAACTCACGCGCTGAGGGACCCAGAGTTGCTAAAATAAACCGGGGCGTAGGATAGCGTTAACCTACGCATGTAGTTGCAGCATAAGAAGTGGAGGGAAACTAAAAGAGAAGAATAACGGGGAGAGAGAGAGGTGAGTTAACTCGTCACGACCTGACTGAGTCAGGAGACCGAGTACCACACAAAGGCAAAAAATCCTCCCACGAAAACACACATTGTCACACACAAACAGGTGTGTGGAAAAAAAGATGGAGAAGAAAGAAATTGAGAGTCTTCTTTACTACTACTACTACTATAGTTACCAGCCCCCCCATATCAATATCTATAACCCCAACACACAAATCCCTTTTTTTTCTTCTCTCTTTCTTCTTCTCTCTCTGTATCTACGTATACACATCAATATCATACACCAAACCCATATTTTCTCTGCCTCAATTACATTGTTTCTCTCTCGCTCGTTTTCAATTGTATCCTGTCTTTCCTCTGTCGCATTCTTTTTCATCTGCAAGGTAAATCTCTTGTCTTTTGTTTGTGTTTTGCGATTTTACGTGTAATTGAATGGTTTTGTATGTTGGTATGTTGATTTGGGTTTAATATAGTATGTGAATTCTCTCTGTCTGTGACACATTGTTTTTGTGGGATGGGATGGGATGGGGTGGGCTGAGGAAAGGGCTTGATTGTGTTGGATTAATACGCTGGTGCATGGGAGTTTGGGTGCTTACGTTAGATTTTTGTACTGTGATGCCTTGGGCTGCTGGAATGTGGAATTAGAATGTGGCTGTTTATATAAGATCAGGTCCAATTGTTCAATAAGATTTCTTGATTTTTTTTTTTTTTTATTTTATTATCAAGTAATGTCACTGATTAACTTTATTTTATTGTATTCGTCTATGGGATTTTGATAAATTACTTTTCTTTGTTACAATGGCTAGTGTTGGTGTATTGCCTTGTTTCATTGGGGTAATTTTAATTCCTTAATTGTTTTGGTGTATTGCCTTGTTTCATTGATTAGTAAATTTCGTTACAGAAATTGTATGTATTAATTTTACCCTTTGAACTCGTAGAAGAGGTTTATTTTTTGTCATTCTATTGTCAATTGGGTTGTAAGAGTAGATGTTTTTGAGGGCTTATATGGTCTTTGCCTGAAGTTTCGATTTTTTCGATGCAGACTCAACGCAGCATGAGGCTCTACGTGGCTCGTGTACCATTTCTGTCCTTTGGCATTTAATAGGCACAAGTGCTACAGGAGAACTCAGAATTGAGAATCTTTCAAGACAATGAATCAATTTAGGGCTCCTCAATTTGGGGGTATTGGAGTCACTACAAGAAAAAGGAGGAGCCAGATTTCACACCGATCCATACCTGAGTCACAGCCACTCTCTGATAGATCTCCCATGCCATCAACACCAGTTTCAGATGAAATGAGTAAAGTGTCAAGTGATGAGAATGTCAGAGATGCTAATTCTAGAGGGAAAATATTCAATCTTAATCAGTGCATATCAAGGGGCTTTCCAGCGAGTGGATCTGATGGTGGACTAAATGTGTTATTCAGTAATGGTGTAACGGGGGATGCAACGGCAAATGAGAACAAGCCAAAAAAAGTTACTTTGAAGGTTGGTGGTGTAACGCACATGATTCAAACCAAATCCAGTTCCAACAGTGCATCAAGCGTTGGATCTTTGGCTAAGATCGATCAATCATCGAACATTGGTCGAGCGAGGCAGAATCTCGTTACACAGGTTTGTACTCTTGTTTCTTGAATCATATATTTGGGAATTTTCTTTGCCTGCGCAAATCTTTTGGACCCAATTCATTTTGTTATTGTTTAACCACTATTTTAGTCTTTGATTTCCTTTCATATGTTTAAAGTGTGTTTGGCTAAGCTTAAAAAAGCTACTTATTTTACCAAACATGATTTTCAAAGTTACTTTTTAGTCTAAAGAAACTTAATTTTCTAGAAAGTAACTCCTAATAACTTTCTAGAAAGTAATTTTAAGCACCGCCGAACACACTCTTAGTGCCATGCCTTGATCGGAAGAATAAGCCACATTAACTCGGAAGGGCTTGCTAGATGACAATCTACTCTTATGGAGAAACTTAATTTTGTAAGAGCGTGATATATGTAAAGTTTGAGTTTAAAAAATGGAAGTGAATTTATATATAATCCAAGAAATTAAAATTTCCCAGCTTTAAGTTGAAGTATATTCTAATCTCAATGGAAAAGCCAAGTTTTATTATTGAAATCTTCTGACTCTTGGCATTTTCTTGAGCTGCCTGACGGTATGAAAAATTTGATGTTGCAAAGCACATGATTAGATATATTTTGGTTCTAATGATATGAGACCACTCCGCACGTGGAATGATAGATTCATCTAGCAGGGGAATAAATTAAGAAATCTGTTTGTGTGGAAAACAATCTCCAGCATTCATGAATGTTGAATGTCATTTAACGCATTTGGCTATTTGTGACCATACAATCTTTCCATTTGTGACATTTTCTTTTTATTTCAGGAGAATTCATGTCATGATCATTCTACATCTCTAGATAAGAAAAGTAGTTTGCAAGGGATCCCATGGAAGGATTTCTCTCGAGTTGGCTTTAATCTTGGGAAGGAGGACATCAATAGGATGCCTGCAAAGGATACCTTTGAGAAGCAAGGGGAGAAGTTGGTTCCAGTTCGTAAGAGTAAGAGGGCTCCTAAGAGACGTGTTTTCGATGAGGAATTCAATGAGGATGATGATGCTGAGATTCGGTACCTCAAGAAACTGAAGAATGCAAAGGTTGGAGGATATAAAGATTTGGAGACTGAATCAACAAAATACCAACATAGTCTTCTGAGGGGCTCTAAGAAATCCAATTCTGATAGAGCAGTGGAGGACACTGATTATGAGGAGGATGAACTGTTGTCTGATGGTGAGCCTGAGGATAAGAAGAAGAAAAAACATAAGGATCTCTCAGATATACAAATTGAAAGCAAAAGGGAGATGTCTCTCACAACTCGCCAACGAGCCCTTTTATCCATCAAGGATGCCTCCTCATCTGGCGTGAGTCAAATTGAATTCCCGGATGGTTTACCACCACAACCTCGAAGTGAGTATGATGTGTTATCCATTGCAAATCCTGCTGATTGTTCCCTTTGATGCTGCTGTTTAACTTGTCACTGCCTATTTCCTCTATTGCAGAGCAAAAGGAGAAACTCTCAGAAGTCGAACAGCAAACGAAGAAAGCAGAGGCTGCTCAGAAACGTAAAATTCAAAATGAGAAAGCGGCTCGGGAGTTGGAGGTTTACCTCCCTTTCTACTCCTTTTCATTGCCTTCTTTAATATTAGGTTTTAGAATTTTATATTTGAAAAAAGCATGCATGTTAAATTCTGCAGGCAGAGGCAATTCGAAAAATTCTTTCTCAAGATTCTAGTAGAAAGAAGAAAGAAGACAAAATAAAGAAGCGCCTGGAAGAGTTGGCACAGGTAAGTGCCATGTATCTTGAGAAGGTGCTATTCCAAATATGTTGTGAAGCTAATCACTGATTATTTGTTATTTTCATTATTCAGGAGAAGGTTGCTAATGCAAAGACACTTGCATCAAATACAATTAGATGGACTATGCAGTCTACTGGTACCATTGTTACTTTCCCACAAGATATGGGTTTGCCTAAAATTTTTGACTCCAAACCCCTCAGGTAAAATTCATTGTCTTCTATGCAGTTGAGTTCGATAACATTTCTTGGAAATTGTTGGTGTTAGCATGTTTTGTAGGGAGGATAGAGAAGTCATGATCTTGTATGTTATATTGTCTAATCATGTTTAATAATGCGTACCAAACATGCACTCTTTGAAGATGTGTGCGAATATATTTGCCATGCATTTGCATTTCTCACTGGCGAATATAACTGGAAATGACACTAATTACGTGCCGGTTTTGACTTGACATTCCAGCTATCCTCCTCCACGCGAAAAGTGTGCTGGCCCTTCTTGTACAAATTCTTACAAGTACCGAGATTCAAAGTCAAAGCTTCCTCTTTGCAGTCTCCAATGCTACAAGGCAATTCATGAGAAAAATGCAAAATCTGAGAAGGCCACCTGAAAATGTGTCTTGCCATTGCTGTAGTTTATGCAGCTATTCCTGCACATTTATGTTAATATATAGAGAGAGGCATTGGAGACGCAATGAAACCAAGTTCCTTTCACATAATGTAGAGATAATATAGTAATCAAGATAGTATTGGCAATTGAAATTAAACTTGTTGAAAAGATGATATGTTTCGTAAGGTGGATTACACACACTAGTATTAATGTACCAAACAAGCTCAGAAATTTTCTTTTGCAGAGCGACCAAACTCGTTTTTAGCATGCACTATAATATTAGCTTCCTTTGTTAGAACGATAGCTAACATGGAAGATCCTTTAATTGGTCTATCGTGCAGGTTATTGATGTGAATGTGGTTATTGATGATAAACCTGGCCTTAAAATTTCATCTAGTAAATTTATGCGTCATTTTATCATTCGCTGACTGCTTAAACCACTGCTCGATATTGTGCCAATTTCTGCAGACTTGTTTAATAGCTTTCAAAATTCAAGTGTGTCGATCTTCACATTTCCTTTAGTCTGGCCCAGTCTGCTAAGAAATGTGTTCCTACTAGCGGTGGATTACAAACAGTTTTAGTGACTGGCAGGTTTTTAACAATTGGTGTCGAAATTTAGCCTGGTACAAATTCCTTAAATATATATATATATAAATTATTTTCAACTAAGTATTTTTCTAATAAAATAATTTTGTACTTCGATTTATAATTTTTTCATACTTTTTTAATAACATATTTTTCAATATATATATATATATTCTAAAAAAATTTACATCAAATAGACTCTTAAAAATCATTAAATCAACTAATGAAAGCAAACTCTTTGCTTCTTGACCTATAACTCTTTTAACATACTCTTCGGGAGAGGTTTTTCTAATGTCTATGGCATGTTTGACAAGTCTCAAGATGAAAGGGAGACTTATTCAATATACTACTCGCAGCTCCTCATGATTTAGTGAAAGGGAGGGGATAGTTTCTCTTCATCCAGAGATTTTCTCCCCATGTTTTTATTTTATTTATTTATTTTTATCATGAATTATTAAGCTCCTATTTAGTGTATATTATTTTTGTAGATTTTGATAATAATAAAAAATTGATAAATGTGTGGTTGAAAATTGTGAATCTCATGAAATGTATGATTAAAAATAATTACTGAATTTAATTTACACTAAATAATGGCTAAATAAGTTTAATATCATCCACATGAACTTAAAAATACAATAATAATAATAATAATAATAAATTACTTACAAATTTAGATAAGGGTAATTCGCATATAACTTCCACACTTTTCACTGTAATTGTGGAAAACAACGTTATTTTTATTTTTTGACATTTTCACCCTTATTTTCACCTTTTATTGTACAAGCGGTCATTTTCATCCATTTTTCAATAAAAATTATGAAATGACGAAAATACCCTTTCATTTAAATAAAACAAAAAGAAAAATTAATTCAGCCATAGTCCCATTTTTTTTTAAAAAAATCTCAAATGTATCCCAAATAAATTATTAAACAGGGTAATTATCACATAATATCCATATCTTTAACTATTATTATGAATAACGTCTACGTCTTTCATTTTTTTTTTTTTTTTGATATTTTCACTCATAATTACACATTTGATTGTTGCAAACCATCATTTCCATTCATTTTCATCCAATTTCTCAATAGAGAAATGTGAAATGATGAATGTGCCCTCCAATTTAAATAAAAAGAAAAGAAAATTAATTTTTTTAATAATTTATTTGGCACTCGTTTGCTCTTTTTAATTTTTTTTTAAAAAAACTAATTTTTAATAAAATTAATTGGGACCCACTTGGAACTCTTTTTTTTTTTTTTTATTAAATCAATTTCTAATTTTTTTAACAATTTATTTGGGATTTGTTTGCAATTTTTTTTAAAAAATAATTTCTAATTATTTATTTGGGGGCCCGTTTGCATTTTTCTTAAGAAAAAAAATTAATTTCTAATTTATATATGAACATTATGTGATAATTATCCTTTTAATAATTTATTTGGAATTTGTTTGCACTTAAAAAAAAATTAGAACTATGATTGCAAACAGTTTTTTCTTTTTCTTTTTGTTTTATTTAAATAGAAGTGTATATTTGTTATTTCACAATTTTTAATTGAGAAATGGATAAAAATGACATTTTATCGAATGTAACTTGGAAATAAAGGTAAATATGTAAAACAAATAAATAAATACTTTTTTCACAATTTCGCCCACGTTTGACACACATTCTTTTAAAACTTATTTTCAACTACACATTTTTTAATAAAATAATATTTTTCATCACATCAATATCTTTTCCTTACTTTTATATCACATATTTTCCATCATATCACTGTTTAAAAAAATTATTTACTCAATAATATTCATCAAAAACATCCTAATAATGAAAGCTAAGCACTTGCGTGTTAATATAGGAAACTAATGTGCGGAGCTCGTTGGTTAGTTCGAACTGATATTTTACCTTCAATTCGGTGTAGAAAAAGTCGCATTTCACCAAGGACCGTTAGCACTGATTAATGCGGTTTTCGAAAAATATCCTTCGAGAGAGAAGATAGACGAAGTTTCATTTTTATTTTTTCTCTAGAAGAGCAAATATCTCGCAGTCGCCGCCGTCTAAGGCGGAGCTCCGACCAGCAACCCCAAATAATGGCGCATTCATGCGTCTCTTCCTCTCTCGGATTCAATTCCTCTTCAGTTTCTCGCTTTTCCCCTACCCCTAATTCCTCTCCCTCCTCCAGAACTTTCTCTCTCCCTTTTCAACCTCTTTGTTCAAGGTACGATATATTATTGTGTGTGTATGTGTATCATATTTTGTTTGTTTTTTCTTCTATCCAATTGATTAGTTTAGTCTTTGACCGGAATAATTTTCATTTTTGTTCTAATTTTAGTAGAAAATTAGGGAAGTCCAAGCTCCAGAGTTCTTCAGTGAGAGCTGTCTACTCTCCTGAGTTTAATGCACGGGAAAGGAGCTCGCGACAGGGTATTTGGTCAGTTAGGTAAGTTTTGTTTATGCAATTACCTCAACAAAAGAATGAAATGGAAGCTAACAAATTTTTTTTCTTTTGCTTATTTAGGGACGATTTGCAGGTTCCTTCATCACCATACTTCCCAGCTTATGCTCAAGGGGGGCAAGGGCCGCCTCCGATGGTGCAAGAGCGTTTCATGAGTGTCATCAGCCAGCTTTTTCAATATGTAAGGCGTTATTATCCAGATTGAATTCTTAGTATTAGTAATCACTGTTGACTTAACTAGTTGTGAAATGGTTCTTATGTTTGTTTGCAGAGGATAATACGTTGTGGTGGAGCAGTAGATGATGATATGGCAAACATTATTGTGGCTCAGTTACTCTATCTCGATGCTGTTGATCCTATTAAGGTATGCTTACTTGGGCCTTGTTATTGCTAATTTCTTTTTCTATTGAGAAGATGTTTATTGCTAATAAATTTAGTTAATTCCTCTTAAAAACCACCTTTTATCCATAGCTTGGTTGAGCTACACCAGTACATAGAAAATTTGCACTGACTAAATCTTTATTGTATGTGCAACTGATTTAATGTTACGTTAATTAGTGAAATTGCAGAGATCTTTTTTAGTACAAAATTTGTTTAATCTATTTCTATTGTTGCAATGTTTGTAAATTTTAGTCCATGCTAAAACATGCACATAGTGTGCTTGCTCAATATTTCATGGGAACAAATATTCTTCATGTTTTTTATTTTTCAGTATTTTAGTGATCTTACACCTGTAATAGTAATTAAATCAATGGTAGTCTTGTGATAGTAGTATAACCGTTACGTGATTTAGCTGTGATGACTTAGGAGGTCCATCTTGTGAGGCATTAGTACACTCTTCAAACTATGCCATTTGCTAGTCTGTGCAGCACCCTGAAATCAACTATTTTGCGGTATGAAGAATTTAAGACTTTTATCCAAATTTGATAACTCCTTATTTAGTACTTCACAATGAGTGGCCTTCTCTCAAATCACATGATTCAAATTCTCTATTTGCTGGCTATTTTATAATTCAATGTATAGTGGTAATAATAGTCTGAATGCCCTTCCTTTTGCATTTAAGCTTTTCACCCCATGGAAAAGAGAGAAATATTACTATCTGACTGATCTTTGTTATTTATCTTAACATATACATAGATTTCTTCAAATGAATGAAAGTATGTGCACACTTGTGTATACAGTTTATTTTAATTATATATTTTCCCCGTTAAATATAGGCATTGTGCGAATTATTTACATATCGATTGTGTTGTGATATTGAACAGGATATAGTCATGTATGTGAATTCTCCAGGAGGATCAGTTACAGCTGGTAATGTATCTATTTTCCTTTTGTACTCATCTTTTCTAGCTTTGACCACTCATCTGTCTCATTTGCTTCCAATTATTGTGGTAGGTATGGCAATATTTGACACAATGAGGCATATTAGACCTGATGTTTCCACTGTGTGTGTTGGACTAGCGGCCAGGTTACAATACATCAATGCCATTTTTATACAGTGGTGTAGTTTCTGCTATTATTCGTTTATGTAATAATATATGGCTAAATTTCCTTAGTGACATAGTTCCAAGAGTTATGGAGTATAAAATGAACTAATGTTGGGCAAGCTACTTTATTCTTTCTTTAAGATTTGGCATGAAATATTTTAAGTGTTATCAGTCGTTAGTTCATCTCTAATTTTATAATACTAAAAATATCTTACAGATATATCATCTCTGGTAAAATTAAATTGCATATCATCATAGTAATTGGCAAGGTTGTCTTTTCTTTGTTCTTATGATATGTCAATTTGGTTTTAGTCATCTTACTTTAATATACAGCATGCTCAAAGATATGCATGCTGAGGCATTTAAGTCGGCAGTTGTTAGATAAATAGTTTCTTTTGGCTTCCTGATGCCTACTTGTTTGTATAATTGACAAAAAAATGTTAACGATCAGGCTTGAACTTATTACCCTTATGCATGTGCAGCATGGGAGCTTTTCTACTAAGCGCGGGTACTAAAGGTATAATTATTTCGTTCACTTTAAGCAGTTTAACATTCCATTGGTGGTTGTTTACTTGCTGAAATTTCTATGCAATTCTTTCTTTCGCTAATGGTTACTGAAGGAAAAAGGTATAGCCTTCCAAACTCGAGGATAATGATCCATCAGCCTCTTGGTGGAGCACAAGGTGGACAGACTGATATAGATATTCAGGTATCCTTTTTTTTTTTTTTTCTCAATCATTAAGTTATGTATTCACATTGTGCTCTGTTATTTATTTCTAATGCATGCAAATGATATATTTCATTGTGGCAAAAAATTTAAATTATAAATTCAAAGTTACCAGAACAGAGAAAAGACAAGAAGGTGAAAACTAAGAGGTCTTTTGACTTAATTTAAAGATTGTACTTTTACGTAATATTTTTTTTCCCACTTAATAAGTGTTAATGCCTTATGAAGGATGCACTATTGGTTAAACTGCACTTCTAAGATGTTAAACGTTTGTTGTTTTTATACAATAAAACTACATGAACACTATTTTGTCTAAATTCATGTTTATACCGTGACATAAATAAATTTAATGATTTATTAGTTAAAAAATATTATAATTCTAGCAATACTATAGTCTTAAGAATAACAAAGTTCAGTTTTTCATTAATATTAAAGGCAAAGCTTTTTTTTTCCTTGTCCTTTTTCGTATTTTTTCTCCTTTCATCTTCTTTCCTCTGTAATTCTGTTCTAGAAAAGGTAATAAAATAGAATTTCTTTCTTTAACCATGTTTGGGAAACATTATAATTTCCATACAATTTAATAGTCAAATTGTCAAAGTCAAAACATTAATTTTAACCACACATTTCCTAGGAATCATAACTACTACCCACTTATTCATCACTCATTTCTATTACAATATAATTTCAGCAACTTATATTTATCCAAACAAGAACTTTGTGTTTACTCGAAAAAAAGGGGATGCTGTGAAACTCCTCTTCCTTCAATGTCTATAATGATCCTCTTCCTATTCTTTATCTTTTCTTATTCCTCTCATTCTTTTTAACAATTTTCTGTCTCTTTCACACCATCCTCATTGCAAGATTATTAATTGATTTTTGAATTGTTTAGAAAGTTAAAGAGTTGTTGATCGAAAGTTAGTTGCTAATGGTGGTATGGGAAAGTGGGAGTTGGTGGTGGCAGAAAAAGGTGGACTTGTCAGATGTGGTGGGGAAGCTTGGTGATGATGATGGTGGCAGAAAATTTGGGAGGGGATGGTGTTTGGGGGGGGGGACTCCAGAGAGGGGTATTGGGGTGGTGAGAGTAGGCAACGAGGGTTTATTCATGCCAAGAGAAGGTGACTAAGACGAGATGGATGAAGATAGGTGAGAAGAAGATACAAGTGAGAATTTTGTTACGTCATTAGGGGTGTTTGAGTCATTCCATTGCTCAAATTTATTTGAAATATTCTCTTATTCGGATACTACTTTATTTGGTTGTACTTTTACTTACGAGGGAAAAAATATTTTATGTTTACCAACCATGCAAGAAAGAATTACTTGCAAGTAGAACTGTTTATAAGTTGAGACAGTTACCTTCATCAAGATAAAAATGGTATTTTGCTTCTC
>CAIGRR010063256.1:0-14028 GCA_903798365.1 Fraxinus sp. 1973-6204
GACCTTTTAAGATGGAACCACAAATATTAACACCATTTTGGGTTTCAAGCATTTGACATTTAAAGGCCCATTTGATTTGTGTTTTAGTTTTGAGTTCATTTTCAATTTTTTTGAGAGTCCATTTTAAAATAAGTAAAATCGAATTTTGGTTTGTCATTTTAAAAAATTATTTCTCAAAACAAAAAAAAACTAGAAAAGACATTTGTTTTGAAATTTTAAAAAATTATTTTATGATGTTTTATTCAATGAAATTTGATTATTCAATAAAAATAGAACTCCTTTATCTTAATATATTTTTAAGTAATATATACATTTTAAAGGTGGTGAATTTTACAATATTTTTTCTCACTACAAAAGTAAAATAAAAGCAATAATAAATTGAGTTCAAAATATAGGAAATAAAAATAAAAACTCAAGAAGATTTAATTTCCGATACGTCTATAATTCACGATGACTATTAACAAGGTTCAAGGACAAGTGGTGCCTACCGTTGAAGTCTCTCAAAATTTTTATTCATACATATTATTTTTAACATTTTTAATTTTACTTTAACAATATCAATCACATGAACTACTTACAAAATCCACATAAGTACTTTATAAATAGTATACATATCATTCATTCTATGCATGTGCTTACTATTAGTGTTAATATAAAAGCAACCAAATCAAAGTCTAAAGATAAAAGATGTGTACATTTGTTAATATCCATTTGCGTCCAAATTCCCTTTTCATTTGTTTTTGAATTTACTACAAAAATAAAGAAAAAATGATTGTGTTATGGGTACATAAACATATCCATAAAGGTGTTCATAATGGATAATCGATACCCCTCCAATAGAGGGGGCATTTGTTACTGTCAAGCGTTCCCCCAATAGGGAGGGGGAGTGGGCATTTGTTACTGTCAAGCGTTCCCCCAATAGGGGGGCATCGGGACATATAAGGGGGGCATTTGTTGCTGTCAGGCGTTCCCTCAATAGGGGGCATCTAATGTCCATTATGGACACCTCTATAGGTACGTACACTTGTAGATTCATAGCATTTTCCAAGAAAAAAAAAGGATCTGTACATTAGTAAAATAAATTAAAAAAAAAAAAGTGTAAATAATCTTACTTGAAAGTGACGTTAAACAATCTTGGAGAAGGGCAAGAGAGAGAAATTAAAGAGGAAGCTTTTTCGGTTGAAAAAGATGTTGAAAAGATTAGTGACTCTTGGACTATTTTAAATAATAAAATTAATTTTATCTCATTTTAAATTCATGTAAGATAATAGTGGGTTCCACAAATTTAAGAAATACAGCAAATATTTTTATTTTTAACTTAACATATGTGTGAATTAATGTTGTGGGAAATAATGGTGGATCCCATTAGATAATTAAGTTCGTTGATAATTATTATGTAATGTCATCGGTGCTTAAAAAATCAATCCCATACTTTTGTTGTTAGAGTTTGAAAGATGGAGAAATAAGTATAATTGACAGTTTGAATAATTTTTTTTGTTTTGGCCTGCGATGTTTTTTAGCAAATATAATGTAAATCTGTACAGATGATGGTTAAAATAAGCAATTTTGTGCAAAAATTCTACTCTTTTTTTTTTTTGTTTTTTTTGTCATTTTATCTGTATATAAATTATTATGTAACTCCTTATATACAAGTAGTATTATTCTTAATTATTTTATAATTATATATAAGCAAATTGAAACTCAAAAAATATGTGTAAACAGTTGTGCCACGAGTTTAACTTCAGGCCGCAAAATCAAATCAGGACTTTGACAAAATTACGAATATGTACCACGTGTTGTCTTGGCTAATTCTGTCTAATAGCACGTGTTGAAATAATAAATCTAATTCGGATTTCAATGAATCTGATGCAATATTTTAAAAATGAATTAGTGCAGAATGATTAATTTTGGAATAATGAAGAGATTTATTATTTATAATTTTTTTCATGCATAATTGATGGTGGAATATCCGGCCTTTGATCTGTTCTAATCTAATATCTCGTTGGGTGACAACTGACAATCTACTTTAAATTTTGCCGGTTGTGGAATCCATTATTATTATATCGAGTCATTGAGTGGTGTTGTTGCATGCATATTTGTCAAATACTCAAAAATATTTTTAATGCCAAATTTATAGAACGGAGAAACTTTTTTCCCATTCTTCTTTCTTGTTAGGAGAACAAAATTTAAATGTCCGTTTGATTGCAAAGATGGAAAAAAAATGAATTTCAGGGAAAATAATTGTTTAGAAATTGCCTTTCAGGAAATTGTTAATTAAGTGTGTTTGATTGATATAATTTTCCATTCGAAAATTTTTTAACTTTTGTGTTCTTTTAGCTTTGTTTTACATGAAAATTATCCATTAAAGTTATATTTTTTTTTTCCACAATTGGTTATAAAATTTGTTTCCATTGTCAAAAAATAAAAAAAAAAATAAAAACAAAAAAAGTAATCTGGAAAACCAAGGAAAATCACACGTGAGAGATAAAATCAAGAAAATCAATTGCCTGAAAAATATAGTGTATCAAATAAAGTAAAAGTGAAAAATATAGTGTATCAAATAAAGTAAAAGTGGGAGTTAGAATTTGTTTTCCCTTTTCATGGAAATTTTGGGTGAATCAAAACGGGTCCTAAAACAAAAAATGGATAAGGCCACAATGGTCATTTCATTCCAACAGTTGTAACAAAGCAATGGAACACATCTTTTGCAACAAATTGTCCTTTCATATATTCCCCTTCACATTTCAAGACAAACAACCTTCAACGATCTTAACCCCTTACCCTACCCTACCATATCCTACATTACCCTACCCCTACCCCTACCCCTACCCTACCCCTCACCCTTTATCCCTTTTATTTACGCTCTCTCCCTTTCAAAATCGTCTCCACTTCTTGTTCCTCTGCAAACACTCCCTTCCACCAATGGCACAGTTCACTCTCACTTTCATCTTATTCTGCATTCTAACGTTCTCTTTATTGTCCGATTCTGTCATTTCACAAACACCACTCGACTCGGCCGAGCAAGAATCAGTGTACCGAGTTCTTGACTCCATCAACTCGGATATCCCTTGGCGTACACTTTTCCCAGACGATCTTTGCATCTCCGCCCCGCACGGCGTTGTTTGTGACTACTTCTCCGACTCCGACGCCTCCACCACCTCCTTTACAACCCACATTACCGAGTTGAGCTTTGGCTTCGTTTCAGACTACTCTCCAAACCCACCTTGCAATGCCAATTCTACCCTTGACCCTTCTCTTCTTTCCCCACTTTCTCACCTCAAAAAACTTTTCTTCTACAAATGCTTCAGCGAAAAAAGAATCCCATTTCCAGATTTTTCATCATTATCTATTCAAAACACTATTTTGGAAGAGCTGGTTTTTATTGAAAACCCGGCATTATTTGGCTCACTCAGTGGCAAACTCAATAACTTGACGAGTTTAAGAAGGCTGGTTTTGACTGGAACCAATGTTTCTGGGACAATCCCAGGTGGGTTTGGTGAATTAGTTAATCTCGAACAACTTACACTTTCGAGAAACAAGTTTGTCGGTGAAATTTCTGCAAATATTTTCAAGAATTTGATCAAACTTAAGATTCTTGATTTGAGTGAGAATGGGTTCAAAGGGATTGTGCCAGATTCCATTGGAAATATGACAGAGCTGTTGAAGATAGACTTGAGTTTCAATAAATTTTCCGGGAAAATCCCAGAAAATTTGAAGGGACTGAAGAATTTGGAATTGTTAGACTTGGGTTACAATCATTTTGCCAACTGTGGTGTGCCATTGTTTTTGGGTGCAATGTCTAGTTTGAAGGAAGTTCATTTGAGTGGCAATTTTCTTGGAGGGCAAATTCCGGAAATATGGGAAAGCCTCGGGGGTATTTTGGGAATCGGATTGTCAAGGACAGGACTTATCGGTAATATTCCAGCATCGATGGGGGTACATTTGAGAAATGTATGTTACTTAGGGCTTGACAATAACAATCTTGAGGGGGTTGTACCTGAGGCATTTGGGGCATTGGAGTTTGTTAGTGAACTGAATTTGGAGAACAACATTTTAAGCGGGAGAGTCCCATTTTCTTCATTTTTTGCATCCAAACTTGGAAAAAAATTGAAGCTGGAGGGCAATTCTGACCTTTGCATTGACGCACAGTCGATATCGGCTAAAGCTATTAGTACCTTGGGGAAGCTGAAGTTGTGCAATAGAACAGAGATTCCCAAAGTTGCCCTCTTGTATCGTGGGGGTTCTTGTATAAGATTACATGCTTCTTATGCATTAATGCTTATTGGGTTTTTATTTTTCTTTAGAGATTTATTTTAGTTGAGCAAAATATTAGGTAGAAAAGGAAACACGGAATAGTATATAATATATACTACTTATCTATATGGTCTTCCATTTTGATACATGTTAATTTACTTTATTGAACACTATATATATCGAAGTTTGAGTAGAGAAAGAGATTTTAAGTGAACTTTAGAGTTTAATGTCTTGTACTCATTCCTTGGGCGACTTTCATCCTCTACTTGGAAACACATTCCTGTTTCTTGTCTTCCTGCCAACACGATCTTATATGTACAAATGGTAGAATTGGTTGTTTAAATCATGACAACTCGGACTTTGAGTTACCCAATTCACGATATTTTGACAGCCTAGGTCGAAGAGGGAGAAACAAATGGGTAGTATGATCTACACGAATGTCGAGGTATCGTGATTTGAGTAGGTCATTGTCCGAGATGTTACAATTTAAATGGCGAGTTCTACAGGTGTGCATTTAGATTCCTCCTAACAAAAACTTTCTCCATCAGAAATGGCACCATACTGTGCTACAAATACTCAATGTATGTTTAGTTATGTTTAGTTACTTTAGTACATAGTATTGAACAAAACAAAACAATACATTGTATAAAATTGAAACTTCTTTTTCTTCCTTAAACTGTTGCCGAACCCATATGCGTATCGAATCTTTTGTGGCTGACAAGAAGACTCCAAATGGAAATAGTTCTGAATCCAGGTTGTTTTATACAAGATTCTTGGAATATAAGCAAAAAGAGAAATGAAAATTTTGTTTCAACTGAGAATGTTTTTCCAGCTACCTAGGGGGAGAAGAAGAGGAAAAAAAATTAAAAAATCATTAGCTTAGAAATCCACACTGTTTTCCATTGTCTTGGTCTTGTATAAATGATTCCAATCTTGAAGTTTTAACACAGCTCATTGTTCTGTTGTTGGTACTACTGATTCGCATCAGGTCCAGGATCAGATGCTTTGGATCGTGATCGGGTCGACACAACACTGATTGACTCCTTTGACTTCTTTCTCCTCGACTTCTTTGGAATGTCCGGACGTTTTCCTGATGTCGACTCGCCTTCGTGGTTTTGTCGATTTGATTTAACGCTATCGGATGAGTCCTTCGAATGGTTTCGTCTCTGTCTTGATCTGGTTGATCCATCTTTCTTATTTGGCGAATCACTTGCACCCTCTGATGAAGTATGGCGTCTCGAGGATTTTGGTAAATTAGGTAGTTCCCTGCTTCCTTTTTTTGAATCTACAAAAGAAAAATATGTTCAAAGGAACAAAAAAACTTGATGCGCTCAGCTCAATATTAGTTAACATGGCAATTGACAAGTTTCCAAGATTATGTACATTATGTTGTCGAGTTATACAATCTTAAAAACGATGGTCCGACGGTGTAACTGGGGCACCTTTTGGGTGTGGGATGCTCGTTTAACATCTGTATTCATCCCGCTCTTTAACGAGCGAGATTTGAGGCTCTAGAAGAGCCCATTTTTTTCCGTCCTCAACTTTATTTGAAATGACTCCTAATTTATTCTTGTTTTAATGAACAAAATATTTCATTCTATCTAAATAAAATGCAGAACCAAACCTTCAGAAACCCATTTAACTTCAGGGTTCTCTTTAGAGGCTCCAGGTTCCCCTAAAGGTGCTGATTGGAATCCTCCTGTTGGTGCTTTGTATTCTTTCATCTGCTAACATAAACAACATATAAATCCCAATTAAAACATTTTTTTAATAAATTAAAAATCATTAGTATTATCACCCAAAAAAAAAAAAAAATTGATGGGAAATTATACCCAGCTTGGTGCATTATCAACTGAAGCAGAAGGGCCATCCCATCCTATATGAGCCACATGTTTTACATCTGTGGGATTCCCAATTTGCATTTCTGCTTCCTTTTCCTCCTCTGCATTATACAAATGGGAATTAAATTTTACATATAATTGGATCCCAACTCACGAAAAGAGAATATATCAAATAGAATATAGATACTCACCGAATATCTGAGAAATGTATCGAAGACCTTTCAAAAGACCCTTCATCTTCGTCCCCATTTTTTATTATCTCCTTCAAATTCAAGAAACATGCATGGATTGATCATTGATGAAATGAAATTAGGAAGCCATGACAAAACCAACCCTTTGGAAGAAAAATGAGTGCCATCCCATGGATTTATTTATGCAAAGAAAATCTTGCACCAAGCCTTATTATATGAAGCACAAGAGAGACTCAAAATAATTATAATATTGCTTTTTTTACATATATAAACCTCCTTTTTGGGTTGATTAATTTTGTATTTGTATATCCAAATGATGAGCAAAAAAGATACAAATATCCCAACCAAACTGTTGTGAAAACAAAACCTTTCAATTCAATGGCATTGCTTTGTTGGTTCCTAATGGCTGTTAATGAAAACCAGAAGCACAGAGAAAATTTAGGTGTGAGATATATGTCGTGATTTTAATAATAAATACGGTTCTAAAAAACAATTACGAAATCCCAAGTTTTTGTTTACTTGGAAAAGTTGTTACAAAATGAGGGTTTATTTTTATACTTGTTGAAAGCATAGTTTATGTTGCCCATATAAATAATTTTAAGTAAAAAGTCCATGTGGTGGGTACAAAGGCTGACATCTCACAAGTCAATATGGGCAACACAGTTGTGTACCTTCGGATGAACCTACTCCCAGGGAACGAGCGAACAGATCCCCTTCCTAGGGAACCGCACGACCCTGTTGCTGTTGAGGCGAGTGGCCCGGACCCCGGTAGCATTTGATGGTGAAGTGATTGACAAGACAACACGTTGCCAACACTGCCTCTACACACCTACACTATCAAATCTCAGAGTTAGGGTTTAAAAGATATGGAGATCCTAGCATTAAGACAATTGATTGACTGATTGATGTTAAGGAGGATCAATGGATCCAACGGGATCACGTGCCCCATTATCCAACGGATCTCGTTCACCCTACTTTAAGTATAAAAATCCACACTTAGCACTATTTGAAGGTAATACAAGTTTATACTCTCAAAGTGAACTTTGATTCTCTCTACTTTACTCATTTCGTCAACCCCCTTTTTATAGACCAAATAATCACATTACAACTTGTTACACACTTCGAATCATTCTCTTCATTAATTCAACAATATAATTAGTAATTTGATTTGAGTATATTGCGATTTGGCTTACAAAGATATGAATTTCTAATTTTCGGTTGGCTACGTCATTTGTCCATTTTTGGGATCAACAGTTTACTCTTATACCAATTCAATTCCTATCCATTTTTATTTTAAAACTTGTTTACTTAAAACTTAGAACTTAAAAGTAAAACTCAAAATGCTTTCTCATCCGGCATGTTTGATTAAACAAATATCACAAAGTCGAGATCAGAGATTCCACAATAAATTTAACAAACTCTCGGTTTGAACTTTCCTTCCCAAGCTCATAGCTTGAGCTTCCTCAAACAGAAAACCTTATACTGTAAATTCCCATATCGTAAAACAAGTACTGTAAATTCCCATATCGTAAAACAAGTACGCAGTACATTATTACATATGGCATGGCACGGATCTTAGTATAACGAAGTCCAAGAACTATGGTCGAAAACATCATAAAACGACCATTTAAGATGCTTTAAGATCATCCATTCCAACGCTAGCCTGACAGGAGAAAACAGCAAATCACCACACTTGAAAAAATACCTTTATTATTATATAATAGAAACTTAAGATTCTGCTAGCTAGAGATCTTACCAAAAACTTGTGGTTCTCCTCGAGAAATGGTGAGAAAGTCGTACAAAAATTTTCAATGTCACTATTAATATCACCTGTGCCACCTATGACATCCATAAACTTCTTCCTATCAGGAGCAAGTTTCATGGCAACCTGTAATTGCAAATTTGGGATAAACAGTTGAGAAGATACATGGAACTTAAAACCAATAATCTAATAGCTTGTTTCATTTTTTTTTTTTTTTGATAACCGTGAATGTCCGGGCCAGCTTGCAAGCACCTCGACTAATTCCACGGGGTCCTGAAATTTACAGTCGGGTACTCACCTCAATGGCCTGAGGGGACTCGAACTGGTGACCATTGCTAATATCTTGTTTCATATTAAACATTATGCTAATATATAAAGATTAAAGTGCGTGTATTAACATTCTAACTTCTGTTTCTGTGATACGCCTTCAACAGAAGCTAAAATTTGGCGACTACTTTTCCTCTTGGGTGCAGGGTGGGGTTGAAATGTATGAAAATTTCAACTGAGGCGAAAGATGATAACACTATACGCCGCGAAAAAATATGAATGAAACTGATGAAAACCGTGAATAAGACGCTCCTGCTCTTTGCTCTATGAGCTTCGGAACTGGCACATAGAACATTGGAGGCCCTAGGCCTTTTATGTCTGTTTCAATCTATACAGCTGTTTAGAATTTATAATTATCAAGTTCCATCTGTTACAGGCTTGTTGGATGGAGTTCTGATGCTGCGGCAAAGGGCAAACTAACCAATTCCTTTTACTCAAAGATAGTTGAGCTATTGAGTATTCAATGTCAAAACATCTATTGGCATAAATGACAATATCCATTAATTACGAGTACTAATTTAAGTGGCCACCATAAAATAAATCACAACGTGGCTTGTCGAAAGTTTAAAAAAAAAAAAAAAACCTTAAGGTCATACATTAAAATTTAAAACATCATATCATATAAAAGCATTTACCGTAAAGCTAGAACTGGCCAGCCAACCATGCCATTTTTTCAGTGTCTTGCCATAAGAATCACTGCAAACTTGAGACATGGACCAATCCTGATGTTCCAATATATTCCGAAACAAACCCACCAAGAAATCCATGGCCCTAAGGAGTTGATGCACGAGTTAATTTAAGTCATACAAGAGTAGTATCTTTCTTCAGAAACATACGTGCTCATGCTTGTAAATATTCACAATGTTTGTGAATGTATAACATCTATCCACTTTATTATGCACACACGTTAGAGTTGGAGCTTTGGCGTTACTCTAGTAAGCCTTGTCAAAAATTTATTTTCCTGATTTTCCCTCTGAGCACTTCAAATTACTCAAGTTAGTCATCCAATAAGGAACGTTTCTCATTTGTAAATTGGTTCGGGGAATCATCAATGGGATGTAGGTATTGATTTATTCATGAAGGTACTTTCCATGTGGCTGTGGAAGAGGTGAACCTCAATATTTTCATTTTTCATGTATTGAGTGAAGGCGCAGCTAGTAGGCATTCCCCATTATACAGGTGAATAGTAGAACAGAAATCAACCACATAGCTAATAAAAAGCTATACCTGGCAGTGAATATAAGATGCTGTGAATTTATGCTTACCTTGTCAACCACAAAAGACCATTGGTGCAACTGGATGAGCCTTTAGCTGTCTTAGCTTCAACCTCTTCTTGTACCATGCTGTACAAGTGGTTATATTGTGTAGGGTTGGACAAGTACTTGTTTTCTAACCTCTACAATACATATGAGCAGATATAAGTTGGTTAAAGAATATACTCAAGAAATATTTAGAAAGAAAAGAATGGGTTAACAAAAAGTTGACACAAACATTGGATTGTTAATTTCAGTGAAAGAAGTCAAAGAACTAATACACTATTTGAAGGAAGATATCACCAAGATAGATCAATTCATATGCATAAAGAAGACTAAACCACATTCAGGCTGCTACACATGAACAGCCTAGCCTATCCTAGAGGCTAGATCAGCCTCTAATAACTGATACTTTGACCCCAAGCATTTCTAACTAGGGTACGCATCAAGTTTAGCAGGAAATCAACCAAATCCCCACATTTGGAAAAGGTTTATTTAAGTAACATTCAATTCAAAATATTATTACACACTTGCACATGAACATATTTATCAATTGGCAAGCTAAAGAAACAAAAAGAACAAGCTCTATTTTCTGTAAGTGTGAAGGGAAAGAGTCTCACGGTTATATTGCCACCAATATCAGATTTGACAAGTGCCATCGCAGCTCCAAACTTGTCTGCATGATAAAAATGAGCCAAACAACATAATGCAGGCCAGAAGGACCATGACTATACATTTCAAATGGAAGTGGTATTATAATAACACTCAAACTAAGAAAATTACAAAGATGTCTTGAGATAGACAAAAGACTGAAAATAGCACCTTTAGTTAGTATAAACAAAATAACATCCATTCATCCACCAAAACAGTCATTTTTTAAATTTTGAAAAGAAGTTGCAGTTGAAAGAAACTATGGGAGATTATAACAAATGGCTTCATACATGTAAAATCTCACACCCTAACCTCTAGGCTTTTAACCAGGTTGGAGTAGAGAATGCAGACTTTCTCGTACTGTTTACCAATCATGGAATGGTAGTCAATTCGAGCACGTACTTTGACACCTAAAACTCCAAAGAAGAAATAAATTCTGATAAAAGAATGTACATACTATACCTATAACAGGTAAAATTTGCTTGCAAACATCCAGGAAAGGTTTGGTGAGAATCACTCCCTCTTCCGACTTGACGTGCTTCGTTCCTTCAAGAACCGGGGTGAAGACTGTCCCCTCCATTTTCTCACTTAACTACAATTTTTGAAAAAATAAAAATCAACGCTTGCAAAAGTAATAAATATTGGGACCACGTAACCTTCCAGTGTTAGTCACATGGTGTTTATATAATGCCAAACCTTAGAATTATAAAGCAAAATATCGGTCTAAAATATACCTGTCTCTTTGAGCAAAAAAGGAAAACTGGAACAAATTGCAAAATGAAGAGATATAATGATAAAAGAAAANTGTTAGTCACATGGTGTTTATATAATGCCAAACCTTAGAATTATAAAGCAAAATATCGGTCTAAAATATACCTGTCTCTTTGAGCAAAAAAGGAAAACTGGAACAAATTGCAAAATGAAGAGATATAATGATAAAAGAAAATCAAATTCAAACTTGATCAGACCATATAAAAAATTTCAATCACAGTGCTTGGGAATTTTAATCCCAAAACCTCAATCATTAGATACGGAAAAACAAAACACAAAAGAAAAACAAATTGAAACTGGAACTGCTAAATTATGCACCGTGCAGTGGAATTGACCTGCTCATATGTCTTAAATCATTGCATTCATCTAAGAACGTATTCATACAAAACGTAGACAGAGTTACAAGAAATTGCAGAGTAAATTTGATTAGTCAATCAAATAAATATAAATTAATTACAAGAAAATTACCAAAGTGAAAGATCAAATTTAGTGACGCACACATAATGGTTCAAGCAAATTGCAAATTATAGAGGTCTGTAGATAAAAGGAAACCAAATCCAAACTCTATTGGGTCATATAGAACACTTTCGGTCATAGTGCCGGGGTACTTGAATCCTAGAAAATCAATAATTATCCTATATAAAATGATACGTTGAAAAATAAAATAATCGAACTAGATCGGTTTAACTAAGCACAATTCAGTGCAACTGATCCACTCAAATGTCTAGATGACTGAGTTCATCTACGAACATAATCATACCAAATGTAGACAGATTAACGAGAAAATGAGAAATCAATCAATTGAATACAAACTACATACGAAAAAAAATTGAAAGATCCACACACTGAATCATAACATCCCGTTAGTACATATTAATCGGTAAAGAAAATGCGATAAATATCTGGAACTGGAAGTACCTGAAATATTACTGGATCTGCGTGTTTGTGTTGACGGGTGAATAGTAGACGAGAGCGTGTAAATGAGTCTCTCCCGATTGACTGCAAGCACTTTTGGGGGGTTTTATTCGCTTTTATGTAACGCTACTCCATAAAAACAAGGGGATGAATAAGCCGACAACCATACATCCGAGTTCTACAGTTTTCAACAGTGATTTTTACGAATTAAAAAGTGTGAAAATTTTAAATTTACTTGTTGAAATATTATATTGTGCGGATATATAGGTCATTAAAATTAGATTTTTAATAGATTTTGATAAAAATTAATGAAATTTGTAGTCGAAAAGTTCTGGATCCCATTAAATGTGTGATTAAAATTAATTGTTAACTGAAGATTTTAATCCAAACCAAACAATGGCATAATTGAATATAAGCCCAAATTTGGTATACATTAAAATTTTCATTTTCATTCTTCTACTTATTTTCAGTAACATATTTTTCAATAGAATAATATTTTTCATCACATCAATAACTTTTCATTCTTTTTAGCCACACATTCTCCATCGATTTATTATTTCAGAATGCATTCTTCCAAAATAATGTAGTTCAAACACACCCTAAGGGCCTGTTTGGTTTGGATTTTACAATTCTATAGTAAATCAATTCTCATTTTTCAACCACACATTTTTCAATAAAATAATATTTTACATCACATCAATATTTTTTTCTTCTTTTTCAACCACACATTTTCCATCATATCACTATTCAAAATCAATTCTTCCTCCAAAAAATCTAAACCAAACAAACTCTAAGTATGAAAAAAAAAAAAAAAAAAGAGTTTATACCCTAATTACATTTTTTTAAAATACATTTTTTTTTTCTTCTTTTCAATCAAACATGTTCTAATAAAATAATATGACACCCAACCCAAAAAAAAATCTCTTCATTTTTAATCATACATTCGTCATTAGTTTACTATTTCAGAATGTATCCTACATTTAAAAAAAAAAATGGGGCTCAAGATTAAACCTAAAAAAGTTGTAGATTCTACCGCTTTTTATGTACTATTCCAATCAAAATTTTAATCAATACTTTAAAAATTGAAACGAACATCGATCTAAAAAGGCATAAGAGTCGAGGATCAAAATATCAAAGCCATGAAAAAAAATTGAACTTTGTGAACTCTTTTGTTCTTTCATTAAGTCGAATTATAAAATAAGTGACGTTCAATTCAATTTTTCAAAAAAAAAAATTAACACAACTTCTCACCACTAAATAAAATATATATGTTTTATAAGTTAAAGTAGTGAGTACTTATCAATATTTTCTATTTTAAATAATATTTTGTTCATTATGCGACATGGCATACAAAGTTTTTGTTTGGTATGGATTAAAATTTTCATAAAAATTTAAGTCAAAATTAATAATTAATTTTAATCATATATATTATTAATTTTTATAAAAAATTATTAAAAAAAATTAATTTTTAACTACCCCAAACAACGACAAAATAAGTAATGCAAATTGAGCCATGTTTCACTACTAGGGGTTCACATAGAACCCATTCACTCACAAATAGGGGGGGTGGGTATTTTTTTTTTTAATTCCTCATGCGAGAGAGACTGCTTTGCCAGGCCTATTACAGGCCTGGCAAAGCAGCCTAATTCGTGCAAATTAGGCAATGGTCAAAAGGTTTCTATGTGGATTGATATCCTCGTGAGGTGACTAACTTGATTATGCTTTGGAAAATATGGAGCATTAGCCCAATTTAGGGTGTGCTGGAGCCACATTATTTTGAAAAAATATATTGTGAAATAATAGATTGATGGAAAATGTGTGGTTAAAAAAATAAGAAAGAGTTATTGATGTGATGAAAAATATTATTTTATCGAATAATGTGTGGTTGTAAATGAGTAGAAGAATTATAATAAAAATTTTAATGTGTACCAAATAGGGACTTATTCACTTAGTAATAGATGAGCCCAAAACCTACGTTTCTTGGGTTCACTTTTTAAAAAAAAATAAAAAAGTGTTATAAAAAAGAGAAAATAAAAGAGAGAATAAAGTCAATAGACTTGTGT
>CAIGRR010063272.1:0-10122 GCA_903798365.1 Fraxinus sp. 1973-6204
TAAATATTTTACGTAATTGATAAAAATTTATATAATTATAATTTGATAATTACTAATATAATTAAATAAATAATTTTAATTATTAAATATTATATTTTAACCGATTAGAAACTTCTTATTTTTTCCTTTAAATTTTATTAATAATTTAATAAATTGAATATCAAATAGACTTAATTTATTTCAAATTTATTAAAAAGAAGACTTAATTTACTCATGTTATGGTTTGTAAAAGTTTTTTTTTTCTCTATTTTTATCGCCATTTGAGTCTCTCAAAGTTGCTAGCTAAATAAACAAATATAGACCATATTCATGCATAAAATATGGATCATATTTTAAAAGTTCAATATTATTTAAAGAAGTAACACAAGTCTTTATATGTTGTGTATCTATTTCATTATTATTATTCAATGTGTGATTTACCTTTAACGTGCCCCGCATGGTAGCTCGTTCGAAAACAATTTTTTAATCCCTATGATTGTTTTAAGTTAGTGAGATTGAAATGCTCATTTGAGTATGATGAGCTCTAATATCATGTTATGAATTAAGATTTCATCTTAAAATGTCAATTTTGTTAAAAAAAAGTATCATGATTGCTTATATGAGTATATTTATTCATTGTTATTCAACTTGAGATTCCCCTAGAGTAAAATATATGTAGGGTAAAATGTAAGAGAGAAGATGATGTGAAGAATATTGAAGGAATGCGTCTTTGAAATCTGAATTAGAAAGATGCTCCTTCTTACAAAAATAAATAAATAATCAGTTAAGTCAAAATCTTTCCAACTTGAATTTTTTTGTGAGATTTTCTTTAAGACAACCATTCAAACTTGACAACTAGTAGGACACCCCCTGCTATTTATGTCACTATAATCTCATAACTCTGAAACAAATTTCCTTCACAGAACATGGGATGCCTTTAAGAATAGGGCAATTAATACCCCACTACCAATTTCCATCTCAATTTCAAGAAATTTTGCTCTTACTTCCAGTTGGGATTCTTTGTATTTTGACTTTACTAATATTTCCAAGTTAACTAAATTAGTTGAACATGTGCAACTTTTGTGTAATTATACGGATTGAAATTGAATGATGACTGAATTGAAATGGACACAACGAAGGGGACAAAACCGTCTGAAATTGATAGTGCACTTGTATGGGACTTTAAGGTATCACATTCAACTTCAAAATGACGTAAAATGCATTTTGGTGTTACAATGATGCTCCATTCGAACTTCAAATTTTCATACCAAATTAGAGTAAGGGAACAATGTTGAAACAAAGTTCATTATTGAGATCAATGATTGACGAAGAAGGAACATCACTATTGATCTATAAATTGGATAGTATGAATTTTACGTCTTGGGAGGACGTAGATTGAGGATTATTTGTATAGTAAAAAATTGAGCTAGCCCCTTCTAAATGTGAAGCCACGAGGAATGAAAGACGATGAGCGGAAACTCCTTGATCATCAGGCATTCGGTGTTATAAGGTTAACACTATAAAAAATGTCACAACGTGACAATTGAGAAAATCACGACAAATTTGATAATGGTATTGTTCGATATGTACAAGAATTCATCTGTGTGTAATAATGTACATCTGATGAAAGAATAATTTAATTTTAAAAGGATTGAAGGTGCTCCATCATTATAACATCTCAATAAATTGAATTCAATTATCAATTAGTGTGTTCAAGTTGAGATTAAACTTGATGATAAGGTATGTGCGGTAATTCTATTAGCATCACCATCAAATAGTTGGGAGCCTATGAGAGCTTCGGCAAGTAACTCTATAGGCTATGCGAAAATGAAATTCAATGATCTTTGTGACACTATTCTTGCTAAGGAAGCCTGTAGAAGAGATTTTGAAGAAGTCTCATATCAAATTCGTTTAAATGTCGAAAATATGAGTAGGAGTTTCGAAAAGAATTCCAATAAAGGAAATAATGAAAAGTAGAGGAATTGTAGAAGCAAGTTCAGGTCTGGAAAGAACGTGGAGTGCTGGAATTGTGGAAAGATTGATCACATGAAAAAGAATTGCGGAGCACCAAAGAGGAAGAAAAGAATAAAATTGGTGCAAAATCTGTGACTAGAGAATACAAGATGCTTTACACTTATGAGTTGACAGTCATATTGATTCTTGAAAGATGGATTTAGAAGCTTCTTTCACATCACTGCACATTGTGAGACTGTTAAGAACTATGTTGTTGGGAATTATGAAAAGATATTTTACTAATGAAGAACCTATGAATATTATCGACATTGGTGATGTCAGTTTGAGGATGTTAAATGAGTTTGTATAAAAAACTCATAAAGTGAGGCATTACCAAAATTGATGCGTATTTGATTATTTTAGGAAATAAATTTGGAACTCTTTATATCACTTCTAATTGTAGAGACTTGGTTGTAGTTGTTGATTTAGCCGTTATTCTGATTTGTGACATTATGGGCTGGGATACATGATTGTGGAGGGAATGAAAGTGCTCTAGTTTATTCTCTTCAAAATCCCAACTTTAGTAACATAGTTTTATGTTAAGGATATATTTTTGGCAAGAAGAAAATGGTTAGTTTCTCTAAAATCGGAGAGGGGCCAAAAGCTATAAAATTGAAGTAAATTCATATGGATGTGTGAGGACTTTCAACTGGTACTTCGCTTGGAGGTTACAATTATTATGTGACATTTATTGATTTGAAGAATAAATTTGATGTCTTTAATTTCTTTAATATATGGAAATTGTTATGACTCATAAATAGGAGCGCTACGTGGCACCATATCTAGATGGTGGGACCAACCAAATTGAACCAGGACGCATTTTGTTGTCCTCTGACGTGTCAACCGAGGCAAAGTGCTATTCTGAGGCCCATTATCCGAGGCCCTACCACTTTCGAGGCACCATGGATCCAAGGCTCCTTAGCTGGTGACAGCCCACGTGCACAGATTTGCTAATGATGAAAATCTTGCTACGAATAATTCATGTGACATTTGAGAAAAGTATATTTGTGTCTTGTCTTGTCAAATATAAGAGCATTTAATGTTTTGTAAGGCTAGGAAGTAAATGTGGTGATGGCTAGGACTTTGACGCCTTGGCCTTGGAGATGAAGGCACGTGTAATTTGATCCAAATGTCACCATTTAATTTGTAATACTATAAATACCCCCACCATGTAACAATTGAAGTCTAATGAAACACTTACTATTTGAAGTTATATTATTCTCTCATATATCATCATATTTCAACCACAAATTTTGTTCTTGATTGATTGTTGATTATTATACAATGTTGTTCCATGAATCCTGTCGGAAACTCGAACGAAAACATCTCATGTCGTTGATCTTCTCCCACGTTCAAACTTTAGAGCTATCCTGACCGTCGATTGTCATTAATGTGTTGGANGTTGATTATTATACAATGTTGTTCCATGAATCCTGTCGGAAACTCGAACGAAAACATCTCATGTCGTTGATCTTCTCCCACGTTCAAACTTTAGAGCTATCCTGACCGTCGATTGTCATTAATGTGTTGGATTTAGCTTACATATGCATAAGTGTGCCCGACATCTGTTGAGTTCGTTTTTTGAGGTTAACAGATTAATGTCGTCTGTGGGAAACCACTCTATAACCGCGAGCAACCCCGTGGGAAAAGCTTGCTAAGGGAAAAGATTTGGGCATCTCCCTTGGAAAATGATTTTTTTTCTTGAAAAAAGAACAAGAGGAAGCCCACAGGGTTAGAAATTTCTAAGTTTTAAAGTTTGAAAAGAAATTATCTCAGAACATGACGCCTCCCTAAAGCGTGTAAGGGAGACTGATGATGAAGTCCCAGCAACAGCAGCTCTCGAGCCGACCTCACCACCATCATAGACGATGTGGAAGAAGGTTAGTAGCCCAGCTCACTAGGGAAATGGCAACCATGGCAGCCAATATGAGGAGCATCACTAACCAAAACTTGGCAATGCAAGAGCTGTTGATGCAAATGCAAGGCCATGGAGGCCGCCCAGTTCCCCCTATGCCCCCAGGAGCAGTACCAACCTGAAGAGGTGTAAAGCCAAAGAGCCCGTCCTCCCAGGCATACTAGAGGAATAAGCCCTATTGAAAGAGAAGTGAGAGTTGACATATCTTCCAACTATGCTTCTGGCCGACCCACTGAGGCCCCATTCAACATGGAGGGTAACTTTCCTCCAAAATATGAACAAGAGCATAGACCTCAGAGGTCTACCAGTGTATTTGATAGGTTGAGCCCAACAAAATCGATGCATATGCAGCAGAATGAAGTACCAGTGCCTAGGAATAGGCCACAGCCCCCACTTCCCGAGACTTGGCAACCGGAGGAGATGCAAGAACATGCCCCCCCAAGTTGTATCGCTTCGGAATGAGCATCAAAGGAGGGAATATGAGGCTGGTAACTCAGCAGGACCCTCTACACCACCACCTAGGTATGAGGCCGAAGCTAATTATGATTCAGATGGCCCTCGGAGATCTTGTGACTTAGACGATGATGATGACAACTTGCCATTTTCACGAGAATTGAGGAATGCCTAGGTTCCAAGCCATTACGTGATGCCTAAAATACCGAACAATTATAAGACACACATGAGCTTGAGAGGTGCCACCCCAACTGTGAAATACAGAGCTTTTCACTTACCTCTTAGTGGAGCAGTTGAAATATGGTATAGTAGGCTACTGCCTAGGAGCATTCGAAGTTGGCTATAATTTAAAGCCACCTTTTTAAAGAGATTTGCTATAAGCAAGGAAGGAGAGGCCTCCATTCAGTGTCTTCAGGACATGAGGCAACAAACCGGTGAAACTTTGAAAAGTTTCTTATCCCGCTTCACGGATGAAATGACATATTGTGTTCAAGTCACTGATCGTGAAGCCCTGTCCGCGCTAAGAGGAGGCCTAAATATGAACACTTTACTTTGGAAAGATGTGCAAAATCAGGATCCAACTACTTACGATGCATTGCTAGAGATGATGCGACGAGAAATTATCAACGAAAAATTGATAGACCATAGAAATAGGGCAAGTAGAGGCTTCAACCCTAGCAGAGGCAGCGCGGTAGATGACCAACCTCCCACTTGATGGACCATCAATGGAATCAATCCGACAATGAAGTTTCCCAAGGCTCAGGTTAGGTACTTACCACGACTACTTTGAATGCTATACCAACATTGGCTTATAAGGATATGCCGCCACCAACACTCAAATGAACCAACCAACGCAACAGGCCTCCCGTAGGGGACGAGGTCGAGGGAGAGGTTCAGGGCCTCGGAATAGGCCAAACCTCCAAGAATACTGCACTTATCACAACTCATATAGCCACAATACCGTAGACTGTAGAGATTTGCCCAACATCCCAACTGCTTGAATTCCCAAAATGACAATCGAGACAATTCTCGCCCGAGAAGTCGGCGCCCGCTAGGTATGACCAGCAGCCTAGGTGAGATGAGGCTGCTCTCCGCCATCGGGAGGTATCACCTCGATGGAGGAGAGAGCATGAAGATGACAGGAATAGGGATGGGCAGCAACAACGAAGAGACCATCGAAACCGACAAGAAAATACCCTAATTCATGAGAACGATACTATTTTTGGAGGCTCCTACATTGGTGGAGAAACAAGAAATTCCCAAATAAATTATCCCCGAGAAGCAAAGGGTCCTCCACTAACCAGCTACATTATGGACAACAGTTCCGAAAGGAACCAATCGCCTCCTATTGTGTTCACACATAAGGATTCAGAAAGTGTTCATTATCCCCATTGTGATGCTCTGGTTGTGAAGGCCATGGTAGCTTGGAATGGACTAAAGTGAATGTTGGTAGATAACGGTAGTTCAGTCAATATCCTTTTCGGATCCACTTTCGACAAAATGATCTTAGACCATGAGTTGACCCCACCAACACTCCATTATACGATTTCACGGGAGACATCATAATCCCGAGAGGCAAGATTATACTTACCGTGGAAATGGGAGAGCCTCCTTTATAAACATTGAACTTCATGGAATTCTTGGTAGTTGATAGTAGGTCCGCCTACCACGGGGTGTTAGGAAGGCCCGTCCTAAAAGAACTTGGAGCTGTTACTTCCATCCATCACCTGTGCATGAGTTCCTAACTGATCAGGGAGTGGCGACGGTGAAAAGCGACCAAAGAAGAGCCCGGGAATGCTATTTGAACGCCGTTAGGAAGGCAGAACCTAGGGACCTATGTGGGCTTAAACATCACCTTGGAGATGTCTACGAGTGATGAACTCGATCAACACATTATTGAAACTGAATCCCAGACCGCTCCAATGGAATAAGTAGAAAGCTTTCCTGTTAACCCGACGGATCCTTCCAAGTTGTTGTAGGTGGGCCGGGCTCCAGATTGTAAAGAGAAACTCAAAGAATTTCTATGTAAGAATTGTGACGCATTTTCTTGGAGACATGAGGACATGGTCGGCATCGACCCTAGGGTTAGCTGCCACCACCTAAAAATTGATCCCAAAGTTGCCCCGCATCGACAAAAGAGTAGAGCTTTAAACCCGGAATGATATGAAGCTCTTAAGGAAAAACCCAGAGCTTTAACAAGGCATGCCCCAAGGACGGCTTCCCACTCCTGAGGATAGATCAATTTGTATTCTACCATCGGACACAAGTCTTTAAGTTTCATGGATGCCTATTTCGGCTACAATTAAATTCCCATGTACCCAGGTGATGAGGAACACACCTCCTTCATCACGGATCGAGGGCTTTATTGTTATAAGATGGTGCCCTTCGGGCTAAAGAACGCCGGAGCCACTTACCAGAGGCTCGTGAACAAAATGTTTGCTGACCTACTTGGCAACACGATGAAGGTCTATATAGATGACATGCTTGTAAAAAGCCTGAAAGATAGTGATCACATAACCCATCTCAACGATGCATTTCGGGTCTTACGGAAGTACCGCATGAGGCTGAACCCCCTCAAATGTGCATTTGGGGTTGCGTCGAGCAAATTCCTGGGATACGTGGTCAACCAACGGGGCATAGAAGTAAACCCCGAGAAAATTCAGGCATTGGTTGAGATGAGGTCCCCTCAGAAATTGAAAGAAGTGCAAAGTTTAACAGGTCGAGTGGCTGCCTTGAGCCACTTCATATCAAAGGCTACCAACAAGTGCCTCCCATTCTTTAAGATATTAAAGAGAGGCAAGAAGTTCCAATGGACCGAGGAGTGTGAAGAGGCCTTCCATAGGTTGAAGAAGCATCTAGGGCAGGCCCTCTCTTATCAAAACTCAAGCTAGGAGAAGCTTTGCAACTGTACCTGGTCATCTCTGATGAGGCCATAACTGTCCTCATAAGGGAAGAAGACTCGACCCAATTGCTGATCTACTACGTTAGTACTGTATGGTTTGGATTTAAGACCACCAACAATGCAGCTAAATATGAGGCCCTTCTTGCTGGCTTGAGGCTAGCTAAGGAAATGTAAGTGAAGAGGCTACTCATCAATATTGACTCCCAACTTATTGTAGGCCAGGTGATTGGTAGCTTCGTGGCCCAGGACAAAGCCATGGCCACCTATCTCAAATTGGTAATGAACCTACTCCCCTCTTTTGAGAAATTTGAATTGAATCAAATCCCTCGCATGGAAAACGTCCATCCCGATGCTTTGTCCAAGTTAGCAAGTAGTAAGGATTCAGAGTTATTGACAGTGGTGCCAATAGAGCACCTCTTGAGGCCGTCCACCTTTTCAGAAGATGTGATGTGGGTAGAAGGAACCCCAACTTGGGTGCAGCCTTTCATATCTTATCTCAAGGATCAGACTTTACCAAACAACAAAGAAGAGGCCTACAAGCTAAGAAGGCGGTCCGCTCATTTTGTGTTAGTGGATGACGTTCTTTACAAGCATGGATTCTCTTCACCTATTCTTTTGATGTGTAGGAGGAGGAATAAACTAATTATATACTCCGAGAGATCCATGAAGGCGTTTGTGGCAACCACTCTGGAGGACTTGCCTTGGCGAGAAAGGCAATAAGACAGAGGTACTATTAGCCTATTTTGAAAAACAATGCTATTCAAATGTGACAACTGCCAACGTTTCTCCCATATCCAAAGACAACCTTCCCAAGAGCTTACTGCAGTGTCCAGCCCTTGGCCCTTTAGCAAATGTGGCGTGGACCTCATTAGCCATTTACCAAAGGGCAGAAGAAGTACCAATTTTGCCATAGTTGCAATTGATTACTTCACCAAGTAGGTAGAGGCTGAGCCCCTGGCAAAGATCACTGAGGCTAATATTTCCAAATTCTTATGGAATAATATAATATGTCAGTTCAGCATTCTCCACTCAATCATTTCAGACAATGAGAAACAGTTCGATAACAAGAAGGTGAGGGATCTTTGTGGAGAGCTAGAAATTAAAAAACATTTCTCTACCCCTTATCATCCCCAGGCCAATGGCCAAGTTGAGGCCGTGAACAAAACCATAAAGCACACTCTGAAGAGAAAACTCGACTCGGCCAAGGGAGCCTGGGTTGAATAACTACCCTAGGTACTATGGGCAATCTGAACCACAAGCAGGACTCCAACTGGTGAGACCCCATTTTCAATGACTTATAGTTTCGAGGTTATGAGCACGGTAGAGGTGGGGTTATCCTCTCCTCGATTGTTGAGCTTGTTGAGCTTCAACGAGATATCCAACGACGAGCTCAGAAGATGTGAGCTTGATTTCCTTGAGGAAAAGATGGATGATTTCTAGTTGAGGCTAGCTACCTACTAAAGGAAGATGACCCGGTATCATAATGCCAAGGTGAAGAAGAGGTCCTTCCGGATAAATGATTTAGTGCTTCGCAGAGTGTTCCCGTCCTCAAAGGAGCCAGGGGTAGGCACCTTGGGACCAAACTGAAACTGGGAAGTCCCAAAATGGACCACCTCATTTGAACTCCGAGGCATACATCACATGCATCCCTTTGACAAGGCTGAACGTCAAGGGAAAAGCCTTTACCTGGATGAACCATCCTCCAAGTAAGGAAGTGTGGGCGCCTCAGAGGAGAGGCTGGAGTCCCAAGAAGGACCACCTTATTAGAACTCTGAGGCGTACATCACATGCCTCCCTTTGACGAGGCTGAACATCAAGGGAGAAGCCCTTACTTGGGTGAACCATCCTCCAAGTAAGGAAGCGTCGGCGCCTCGGAGGAGAGGCTGGAGTCCTAAAAGAGACCACTTTATTTGAACTCCGAGGCATACAACACATGCCTCCCATTGACACGGCTGAACGTCAAGGGAGAAGTTAAATCTTTAAATGTGACAAGGCGATAAAGCCTCAGAATAAAGACATGTAAAAGCATTTGATTAGGCTGGTTGTCAAAATTACAGTTAAGTTGGAATCTCTCAAGTTATCCAAGTCGAAACCTCTAAGTTCAGTCATTTCATTCAAAACTCAAAGCTTAACCAATTCAAAGTAGCTCAATTAAAGACTCAAAATTGAGGCCTATTTAACTATTAGAGTTCATTTCAGTTGAGGTTCAGATTACAGTTCAGTACAGTTCGTTATGCCTGGTATACTGTTGAGGCACATTCACTTAGAAGGAAAAAAAAACAACAAAGTATAAACAGTGAAGGATGAAATTTTTCATTCATTAAATAAAGATGTAATTACATAATGAGGCCTGAGGTAATACAAAATATTTTAACTAATTCGAACTAGGGATGGGGGAGCCTCAGTAGAAGAAGCTTCTGTTGATGGAGGCTGAGGCACTTCAACAGGAGCATTTTCGAGCTAGAGGATGGGGGAGCCTCGGTAGAAGGAACTTCCTCTTCAATGAATTCTGCTTTAACCTCATTGTAAGCGACTCTCCTCCAGTAGAGGACGAAGCGTCGATACTCCTCAGTGAGATGGAAGTTGGCAATGTAATTTTTCACTGCAATGTCGCCCACCCCGAGAACATCAGCCTCATACTTCTTCACTTCCTTCCCATATGATGCGAACCCAAGTACGAGATCCGCGTGGAAATCGTGAAACTAATTGAAAATGTCGGAAAAGCCCAAATTCAGGTTGTAGACGGTAGATCTCAACCCGCAAATTATTGAACCAAGCAACCAAACAAAAACAAAAGTTTGAATGACCTCTTGATTACAAAACCAACGAACCTCTATTAGCGAATGCCACAAAGGATGCC
>CAIGRR010063424.1:0-11120 GCA_903798365.1 Fraxinus sp. 1973-6204
AAATTTTGAATCTTACTACTCCCCAACGAATAATTCGTCCCTATCCGATACAAGCTCAGTCAGAAAGGTACTAAGCACCGGTGATTTACAGGTAAATGAAGTACTCGACTAGGACCGTATAATGGAAAAGATTTTTACCCTTTTTAATCTCTTGGAATTTCAATGTATCAGGGCGTAAGACTGGTGCAACACAAGCAAACCTTGAATAGTTCGATAGCGAATGAGGTGAGTATAATAGAAAGTATGAACAAAGCATGCAAGTACAGTCCGGAGGAGAAGAAAGAGAGAATTGAACGATACAGAAACAAGAGGAATCTGAGGAATTTCAACAAGAAGATCAAGGTTTATAAATTTGTTAACATGTTTCTTCTTTGATTTTTTGAAAGGACTCGACATTACAAGAATTTTAACTTCTTTTTCATTCTTAAAGTGTCCATTACTGTCGAGTCCACCTTACCAGTCATGACATTAGAGAAATATTTATACTTCATAAAATTCACATGTTCATTTAACATTACAATTTTCTAACATCATTTTTTTACTATTGATCAGTATGAATGTAGGAAAACTTTAGCAGAGAGTAGACCACGCATCAGGGGAAGATTCACAAGGAACGACGAAATAGAGAAAATGACTCAAACTCAGTTGGATCATGCACAAGTCGAGGAAGATGATAACAATTGGATCAACTTTATCAATGCATTTTCAGCAAATCTGATGCCTTAATCCTTAGAAGAGTTCCTAAATTTTAATGTTTGGAGCTCTTCTACTGCAATGTTAATCGATTCTGAATTAGTTTTATGAAGTATTTTAAGGATTCTTGAAGACTAAGTTTATAATTTATTTGAAGAATACTGTATTACGAATTTAATGCCCAATTTCATACTACCGAGAGCAATAGCAATCCGAAACTGAAAATCAAAAGTAAGAAATACATCATTCAGAGTGGTTCGCTCCCAGTGCAAGAATTACATTCATCGCATGCCGCACGGTTAACGAAGAAGAAAAGAATTACAATTTATTTGTGAACTCGCGTCTCTCCTTTTTCTTTCTCTACAAAGAAAAAGGCTCAAATTAATATCATTTATAGATGTTATTATGACTACTCAGTATATTAAAATTTCGAAGTTGAGAAAAAAAGTAATCAGTATAATTACTCCACACGTCCAATATACTAAACTAAGGACCTGTTTGGACAAGATTTTAATCTAAGTCAAAGTCAAACAATCAATATCAACCACATCTTTCATGGGACCCACATCTTTTCAACCACACATTTCAAAAACTTCTATCACAATCCATTTAAAAATCTGATTTTAATTTACACCAAATACCCTCTAAGTACGTTCCTCGTTAGAAACTTGTGGCAACAACTTGTGTTTGCACAGGCTTCACCACTTGAAAATAAGAACTTCATTATCAGTAGAGAATTATGGGAAATAGCTATTATTGTGGCAATTCTTACAGCCATATAGTGACACATACCTGGTCTAAGGCACTCTACCCCTACAAAGCTACAACTGTATCAATGGTGCTTATTACCTAATAGTTCCCGAATATCAGTCAATTTAGAAAAAGGAAAAAAAAAATTTACCTTATGAAAATAAACAATTGTCAGCTGAGCTCCGTCTATGTTTTTCATATCAAGGCTCAAATTTGAGCGAAGGAGAAAAAGATTGAGGTAGGTTGACAGCGAGTATAAAACTTTTTTCAAATCTTATGACATGAGTTGTAAGAGTTGTCGAGCGTCTTGTGTTCTTAACCAAACAGAGTAACGAAAAATAATTCATATAATAGATACTGAATTTATTGAGAAAAAGCTTAGTTTGTAGTTGGAATTGAAATAATTTCATGCTTTAATCATTATTCGAAGGAAATTAAGTATAGAGTTGAGAATAAAAGGTTCTAGAAAGAATTTGTCGGATTGGATGCATCAGATTAGTGGTGAGTTTGAGTGTCAGAAAAAAACTATAGCATACATACATTCACAAAACTAGGTTCAGAATATAATGGGATTTTTTGATTTGATTAGATGGTTCATAGTTCACCTTAGAAAAGGTATCCAAAATTACTTGCTTAAATATAAAACGAAAAAACAAAAGCGAATGAGAATACAATTGCACAAGTGTGTATGCATGCTCACATTCATACGCTTAGCACGACCATCCACTCAATTTATGAAACAATTGTAAAATCTGGGAGATGCGAGAGAAGTACGGCCTATGCTGAGCTATGAAAATTTCGATCCGAGACACTTATAAATATAAAGGACATGCCAGACGAACCACCTTAAATCTTACACAGACCGTCCAAGTACAACTTTAACTTACTCCTTTAAAGTAAATTTAGGAAATACGCCTTTGTTAGTTATAGAAACTAAGATTACTCTCATTTCATGTTTCTTCAAGACCAAGTGATTGATTACCCCACCATGCATCATGGAAAAACATCCTCATTAATATTAATGAAATTGGTCTTCGATTTCCAATGGACATGATAAAAACTTTCCATTACTGATATAACAAGTTTTTGTCATGCTCATTAGGGATAGGAGATTAGCCTCTTAATATTTAATTATATAAATTAGAAACAAAGATAACCCCACCTCCACCCCCACGCTCCTCTTCTCTCTATGCTTTTCGAGAATGTTACTATTTTTGAAAAAACGCGGTTTTGGCTTTAGGAGCCATACTAGTTTTTAATCAATTGTAAAAAGCAACAATTTGCACTCTAACTTTATATGAATCATTGTGTCTTCCATGTTACTGAATCATGAGTTTCTGGCTTATAATAATGAGAAATAGTCCAAGTGTAAATATTATACTTAGAATCTGAATCTAGAGTGTATTTTAGTTAAAGGCTAATGCCTTCAAGATGGCCCCCGGAGGTTGGGAGGACGACGACCTGTTGATTCTTGTCGGCCGGCGGTGCTTCATCCACTAACTTCGTTAATTACCTTTTTAACAACACCATTATCAATAATTTACTATATTTATGTACTTCAGTTTACAAAATTCATCATTAAAATAGGCATTCCTCATCTCCCTTCACCACTGACGAGTGATCTTAATAAAATTGAAGTCGACTACATGAATTATTTTCACCTCTTCCTCATACAAAATCGATCAAACAATATATAATCGTTAATCGGTAGCCAGGGCCAAGATTTTATAACATTTAAGTTGGATCCAACTCAACTGATAAGCAAATATAAGTCATTACTAATAGCCAGAGACTAATGAACCCTATAATGTTGGAAACGCAATGCCTAATAATAAAATAGTAGTAGACAGCAGCCACTCTATCTCCATTTGGACATTATAATAAATAGAAAAAAATAGTAGTAATAAAGTTTTTATCAACAAAGTATGTTGTAGCACATGAGAAGCAATAGCTTTAACTTGACTAAGTCTATGGCATCTAACAATAAAAAAAGGGGCTATAGCATGGCCTAATCATATTCGATATCATCACACAATTGCAATTAGTACTGCTTTCTTCAGTTTTCCAAGAGCTATGAACAAGGTAAAACTTCGCGTCTCTAGTCTAATTCAAACGTCATTTTTTTCTAGTTCAGACCTTTCCTCCTTTGGTTCGGCTCAAGTTTCCTAGAAATTCTTTATTGCAATGGAAAACAGGCAGGTATGAGAATAAAAATGCTGCAATACCAATACCATCATATGTTGCTACCCAACACACGATTTAGAGCCTTTGAGTTTTGTGCGTGTGCATGTGCAGGTAAACATAAGATAATTGTCCCAGAGAAAGGGTCCATGCTCAAAAGATAATCCGGACACTTTAGGTCTACTTTACTAGTTTAATTGACACGGTACAATTGCGATTATACCCCAACAATTGCATAAAAGAAACTAAAAACAATCATTTGATCGAAAAATTAGATCAGAATCAGACTGTTTTAATAGACTTGAAGTAAAATATTAATAGCCATATCCAACAGATTTGTATAGGTTGAAGTGGAAAGAGAAAAAAGAGCTCCAGTAGAAATTGAGATTTATCCTGGAATCGATGACCGTGACAGGATTTATCTGCTTGTTTTCTCTCATCAAATCATCCACCGTCAGCGCATATTCTCCAACAGTATTCTCATTTATCATTGGATTCTTCAATAGCCATTCCATCTCCTAAGGAAAATGAAGTATCTATAATTTCCTTCAATTGTTCTCTCTCCATATGAAGATAAAGCAGGCGATGCTAAGAGTCTAAGACTGGTCCTTTCTCATTTTATCTATATTGTTTGGAATAATATTCACTAAAATGCCTTCTTGCGCACTTAAAAAATCAATGCTATTTTCTTTATTTTTCTCGTCAATGTTGACAGAGAAACAAAAATCATTCAGCGAAGCAGGATTGGAAACTGAAATTGCATACCTTTGGCTAATTTTAGGACCCGTACGGCAAGACTTAAGCTTTTGCCTTTGCTTTTTGTAGAATTAGACTAGCTTCCTCTAAAAGTTCTTGTAACCACACAAGACACTTACAAATAATTATCTACCTTCTTAGTCTCACAAGCAACATTTTTTATTTTTCAAAAAAAGTCGTGCCAAACTGGAAATAATCTTGTTAGATAGATATTCAGTCCATCAAATGGAAATACCAAGATTTTGGGATTAAGAATTAGCTTGTTGTCGAAACTCTAGGCCTGATTTTGGTATTCATATTAAGAACAATTACCATATAGTTTACCACTATTTCCTTACAGAGTCTATACAGTATCACAACCAAAACCCAAAATCCTAAAATCATACTGAACTAAGGAACACAGACTGGGGTTGAAAAGAAAGAATGCTAAATTGTAACTAGTATACTCATCACCACTCAAGCTAGTACTAGGCCAATAAAAATATACTCCCATCTCAAAATATATGACTTCTTCTCGACAAACTTGAAATTCCAGAAACTCAGCCAGATAGTATTAATCTTTGTGTGAACTTTGCTATAACAATTGTAAATTGTAATCAACCCGCATTACTGAATTATAATACTCCCAAGTTTCCCTGCACAGCTGTGCTATAACTACAACGCAACTTAGAATGTTAAGTTGCTCTCTTTGCAATTAGATATCATTTTTCTCCTTGCTTGAGCATCCATAATAAACTAGAGTATGTAATCTCAAACTGCACTCCATCAAACAGAAAATTTTTACTATAATAAATAACTGATGACGAACCAATTGATAAACTAAACCATTAGGAAGAAGAGGATCCCAAACGAAAACAATTACCAAATACATTTGAACTCATACAGTGACAATGCATGCAAGAACATGGGGTTTGTCATCTATTTTTCACGGGGGCGCCCAAAAACTTGATTGATTTATTCTAGTGTATGGATTGTAACAAATAATAAAGTGGATTTTTGAGTCGAAATATTGTTCCCACAAAAAGACTACTATCTATTTTTATTCCAATTCTAGCTTCAATCTAAATTAATGTTGTCAACCTATAAAAATATTTAAGTTTTTAAGTTATAACTAATTTATACTAAACTACTCTAAATTAACCTAACTAATTAAATTGGAGGAGAACTATTGAGATTAAGTGGTTAGGAATTTCAATTCACTTAGGTATTTTATATTCATTCATCATCTTTTTCATATGTATTAACACTAATCAAATTAACAAATTTAAGTTAGTAATCTCTTTCGACCAAAACTAACTCTATTCACTTGCTCGAATTTACTATATCTTTACATAAATTCATACATTTGTAAACACATTTAAATTTAGGAATTAAATCATTATTGCATAGCCTATATTCATCTCTTGATCTCTTGTAATGCCTATGTCATTTATTGCATAGCCTATATTCATCTCTTGATTCATAAAATATGTAGTTAAAAGTAATTTTTAACTTTGATTTAAATCAAAATCTAGATTTTAATTCATACCAAACCGTGGCTTAATGTATTTAGATATGTAATTATACCTCAAGATTGCATTTCTAACATCTCCTTTGTTGGAATGAAAGATTCCTAATTATATACCTAAATTAGCCCTCTATTTAGTAGGATTAAAATCAACAATTAATTTTAATTACATATTTTATGAGTCCATAACATTTCAACAACATATTCATCAATTTTTATCAAAATAAACTAAAAATTTGATTTTAATCTTTACCAAACATGGCTAGATTTAAAATAGAGTTTCAAGCTGTAGGATATTCCAAGTTTTTTAACGTAAGACCAATGAAGATAAGTTGAAGGACAACAAATGGGTTTCATATTAGTAATGTGGTAAACTGAGAGGAAGAGGTCAACCTAAAATCACATGAAATAAATAATGTAAAAGAATTTGAGTCATTGCAGTTCGCTAGAGAAATGAGACTTCAAAGAGCATGGTGGAAGAAGATGATCCATGTAGCCGAATCCACATAAAAACAATTTGAGTCATTGCAGTTCTCTAATATGCATCAACGAGATAAGTTCATGGCTTTGCACGTATACTGAGTAAAACTACACGTAAGTAACATCAAGGCCCTAGAAAGCATGTTAATATATTTCCATTGAATCATCCTAACGAAAACCTTTTTTATGATTGATTCAAAATATGGGAGCATGAATAAATAAAGACAATGAAGTAAAGAACAAACCTTGATTGCAGCTTTAACCATTGGTTGCTTCAACCTAAAAGGCAACTTCTCTGAAAAATCAACTGCAATATCTATCCACCTACACAATCATTATCAAATGCAAATATCTCAACACACAAACCATTTATACCCGGACCAATGTACATTGTCCACATTAAAATGAGTTCATATTATTAAAAGTCGTACTTCAAATGTTTTACAGGCCTGATCAAAGGCGTTCTTATTCACGTCTAACAGCAATAATATCATAACTTGTAAAGTAGAGAGGATTTCTTTAATAGCTTATGTCAATCTACTGGTTCAGTCATGTACTTAATGTCATGTACAAGACCTGACCTGGCATTTGCTATAAGTGGAATGAGAAGATTCATGGTTTATCCTCGAGAAATCCATTGGGAAGCCATGATATGACTGCTCAGGTACATAAAGGGAACATCTAATATTCTAGGTATAGTATTACTATTAGAAAGAATAGACAAGGGATAATTTTTAAAGGGTTTGTTGATTATGACTTTGATGGAAATAAAGACAACGAAAGATCTCCTCAGCCTACTTCTATACATTTGTGATACCAACATAAGCTGGGAATCACAGCTTCAGAAAATAATTGATTTATCTTCAACTAAGTGATCTTGGATTTGGGGAAAATGAAACTGTGTTGTATTGTCTTAGCCATAGTGCTGTACACCTTAGTAAAAATCCTATCTTTCATGATAGGACGGAACACATAGATATGAAATTTCATCTTATAGTTTCATAAGGGATCATTTGACTGGAAAAACTCTCTACTTTGCCAAATCCAGCTGACATGGACACTAAAGTTCTATCTGTTAATAAATTTAAGAATTGTTAAATTTTTTGAATGTTGATACTGCTTAATTCTTTGTGCAGGTAATCAGGTGTGACAGTTGGTACCTCATATTATATATGTCTTGAAATCTCAGAATTGTATCTGTAGTTTCAGGTTGTTTTTGTTAACACAGCTCAGCCAGCTCAAGGAATCACAACAGAATCCTCATGATCAGCATTGATTTTTGGAGATGATTACTGCATGAAGACCTTGCCTAAAATCAAGGCAATACATTCAAAGTGTCCTTCTATACCTCAGCCTCCTAAAATGAATTCTTCCACCATAATTCAATTCCTTTCCTTCGCTGCAGTCTTTTAGTAGCTATATAGTTTCTTTCTTCTTGTATATATATGGTCTGTAATCCCCTCTTGTTGCTCACGTTGTGAAAGAATAATAATAGCAATCTCATTTGATACAATTCAAAAAATTCTTCTTGGTATCAGAGCTATTGTGAGCAACAATTATTTCTCAACGGCCTCACTTTCCCACAACGTCAGTAACTTCATCACTCTCAAACTCAAACATGATAATTATCCTCTATGGCGAGAGCAAGCTATGGCTCTTGCTGAAAGCCAAGACATGGTTGGTCATCTCACTGGAGAAGCAATCGAACCAACTAAGTCTTCCATATCAACTACAGAAAAACCCACGGACGACATCATCGAATGGCAAAAATCAGACCGGCTTCTTCGCGGATGGCTCATTGGCACCCTAGGTGAAGAGGCACTTAGCCTTGCTATTGGCCAAGACACAGCCAAATCTGTCCGGGATGCTCTCAAGGAGACTTATGCTCAGGACTCTTAGGAAAGAGAGTTCACTCTTCGGCAGCAATTGACTTACCTATGCAAAGATGAGGACATCACAATTGGCCAGCATATTCGCAATTTCAAGGGCATCTGCGACTACCTAGTAGCCATTGGAAGCCCTGTCACTGATAAGGTCAAGGTATTTTCTCTTCTCACAAGTGAGTCTTTCACCACAACCATGTTAAAGCCACCACGTCCATACACCGAACTGGTATCCCTTCTACAAGGGTACGAACAATGTCAAAACTGGTTCACCACCAATGCAACAACTCATCAGTTAGCCTTTTATGGCCAAAAGCAGCGTCCTCGACAATATACTTCCACAAACCAAAGATCACAAGACAACTTCAACTCAAATGGTCGTGGCTTCCAAGCCACAATCAGAACTTGAACAACCAAAACTCCAACAACCAAGGACGCACCACTTTTAGTTGAAAGCCAACTCATGACAACGTCAAGCAAGATTTTATGAATCGGAGACCACCTCCTTCAGGACAGAGACGAATTACACCAGCTGAACGAGAAACGTACCGCAATGATTCATGTCAAATATGCGGTGTCAAGGGCTACATTGCAAAGATCTGTTGGCATTTGCCAAAACAATCTCTCAAACAAGATGAAGTCCCACAGGCCCCGGTTGCTCTCACTCTTGACAACACAATCTTTGATACTGAATGGATATCAGACAGGGGCCTCAAATCACATGACAGGCAATGTAGGTATGCTGAAAAATATACATCCCTATCTAGGTACTGACTGTTTTAATTGGCGATGTTACATCTCTAGCAATTAAATCTGTTGGTGATGCTTCTGTTAAAAATGAAACTCAAGTCCTATCCCTAAATAATGCCTTGCATGTCCCTCATCTAAAATGGAACTTACTGTCCGTAGCCAGCTCATTGATCATTACCCTTTGAACTGTAAATTTTCTAATGTGGATTTTTGTGTTAAGGAACGGAAGACAGGTCACAAGGTGATGACAGGAAGCCGTAAGGGTAATTTGTATGTTATTTCCAGCCCTCATGAATTACACTATTCTCATAGGTCAAGGATCCAATAAGTTACAATCAATTTGTAAGAGTAGTCAATTAGGCAAATTCAGTAAATTGCCTTTTTCTTGTTCTAATAATTCTAGTTCAACTATCTTCAATAAAATTTACTGCGATTTATGGGGTCTATCATCTGTTTTGTCCCTTGGAAAATTTTGTTATTATGCATGCTTAGTTGATTATTTCTCTCGATGCTTATTTGGCTTTTGAGCAATATGTCGCGAGACTATTTGATACAAAAATTAAAATTTTTCACTCTGATGGTGGTGGAGAATTCATTAACTCAAGGCTCAGCTCTCACTTTGAAGCACATGGTATCATTCATCAAATCTCTTGCCCTTACACCCCAGAACAAACAGGTATGATTGAGTGTCGTCATAGAATAATTCGTGAACTAGGTATGGCGATGTTATTTCACTGTGGTGCTCAGTTATACTTATGGTTTGACGCCCTGTGTTTTTTTGGGATATAAGGCTATAAGTGCTTCCATCCATCTGCACAAGAAATGTTTATCTCATGGCATGTGGTCTTTTATGTGACCAGTTTTCCTTCCAAGAAACCTCGAGGCCGTGATTGTGTCATTTCCTCTAATCAATGATGAGTATTTGAATAATAACATTAATAATCTATTACGTGGAGTCTGAATCTCATTTAATCAAAAACTTTGAACTAAAAATGAGGCAAGTGGAACTCGAAGACGGTTTCCAAACTATGTTGCCAATCACTCTCCATTGAATATTTGGTGCGACAATACTACACAAGTGTTGTGTTAATTATGTCCAGAATATCTGATACCAATTGTTGGGAATTCAAGAATCACGTATCGCTCGATACCACTTGATATGAAACCAATAATCGGATTGAGATGTTAAAGTGTTATGGCACAATAATGAAGTATTTGATCACAAGTAAAAGAATAAAAAAAGACAAGAAAATATGACAAATGAATTATGAGATTTTATTGCACCAATAATAATGGAGAAATATACAAATGATCCTAAAATTCTAGTAATCTCTTTTCTCACATTATGAAATTGTATAGAATAACCTAATATTTTTAGAGAACATGTAGGGGATGTCCAAACCCTCATAGTAAAGTTGTTGATGAAATATGATACCAGAAAATTAAGTTCAAAACAAATTTCAACTCACAATGGTTTCCAGAATAGAACTTCAACTTGACATAAGATTCTAATAGCATTCCAAACTGAATTCTTCTGGACGTGCACTTCAATTAGAATTTTTCAATTACTTCAATAAGGAATTCGAGTCACATTCAAATTCTAACAATAAGATTAAAAAAAAAATGATTATGGTGGATTACAACACGTCGACACTTGTACTTTCTAATGGAACATGGATTAGTGGGTTTCACTAGCCTAATTATTATCCTTCAACACCAAGCCTTTTTCAGAAGTATTGCTAATGTTACATAGACGATCCAGTTGAAAAGAATAATTTACGGTTAAAGAAAAAGCTTTCCATTTTTTTTTATTATTTTTACCTAGGTGAACCTAGCCTCGATACGAAATTATTTCAGAACTCTTGATCAGGAGCTTTCACATGAGAATATGCACAAATTAGCTACGTGCCTTAGCACGATATTTATGAAAGCAACACTAGGCGAATAGGTAGTGAAGATGGAGAGGGAGGTACCACTTTATCATTAGGAAGAAATTAAGAAGCATATTCCCACGATGTCATTACTCATTTTTTTGGCAAATCTTGACTTAGGTGAACCTCAAAATCAAGAGGAGTTCACTTTACAACCTTAATTTTAGTTGTATATGCATGTGAAAAAAA
>CAIGRR010063425.1:0-11938 GCA_903798365.1 Fraxinus sp. 1973-6204
AACCTCCAAGGCGGTCGAGATCATTATTCTCACTGCCAGCTTTTTCCCTCTCATTTTGACAAATAATGAGGAAGAAACTGATGTTGCTGCTGAAGAACACACTGCCCATGAATCGTTTGAGCTATCAAAGCTAAATGAAACATCCACAACCCTTTTAGGATTGCCTGGCAATGATCCAAAGTTTCTTTTGTTTAAGGAATGGAGCTGAATCCTTGGTACACTAAGCTACTGAAAACGTACATCATTGTGGCATTGGCTAGTGTAGAAGGCAGATAACACATGAATCTATAATCTGGAAGTCTAAAATGAGAGGCACTCGAGTCTCCTCTACTTTTGCAGCTAAAGAAAGACAAGTCATAGCTGCTAGTTGAGTTCTCCATCGCTTTTCATTGTTAGACTAAAACCCACAGAGAACCTATCCAAATAGTTAACTGAAAGAATCGCGGTGAAAGGTGAAATAGAGTAATATTCAATAACCTTGAGCATCCACTCTATAGTCTCACATCTAGGTTTATGTTTATGATACTCACCAAAGATTACATGACATCAATAATTTAATGCTTTAAAGGTTGATTAATAAACAAATATCTCAGACATCAAATATTCATAATTCTAGACGTGTAAGCAGAATGGCAACTTAAAAAATACTCTAAAATAACACCATCAACACTGGTATATCATAAGCTATAAAAAATTGTAAATGAATGAAGACTGTTATACCTAAGGGAACGAGCCCACCAAAACCTCCAATTCCAGGGGCCATCTTGCAAATCACAGTTACCATTTGTGCAAGGAGAAGCACGTCGATCCAATTCCCAGAGTGCTTTTGTGGTTTGCACTGGAGCACAAGACGAATGAAGACAGTACAATGAATGCAAAATTTCCTCATAAAACTTTACAATTGAACCCCCAATTTCTATCTTAACCTCTTCTTCTCTTTTTCCCCTCCTTTTCCCTTTTTCTATAGTTNAAGGAGAAGCACGTCGATCCAATTCTCAGAGTGCTTTTGTGGTTTGCACTGGAGCGCAGGACGAATGAAGACAGTACAATGAATGCAAAATTTCCTCATAAAACTTCACAATTGAACCCCCAATTTCTATCTCAACCTCTTCTTCTCTTTTTCCCCTCCTTTTCCCTTTTTCTATAGTTCTCCTATTGCATCCTGCATTATAACGCTTTACAGAAACATGGTTAGAGCTCTGAATTTGTTACAGTGCTTGAACCAGGTGTGTGTCTGAGTGATGTAAAATTTGTTTCAGTGCTTGAATCAATCAAACTTCAATATCAATTTGAGCATCACCCATAACATATCATGAATCACGTAAACCAACCAGTTTTTTCAATTTCTACTACAACAATTTACTGGATTCTACATTACATGTAAGTTCTATCTAATACCTTATCTAAATCTGGAAGAGAGATCCAAATGTCCTCGATAATTAATACATTGAACACAGTAACAGAATTGTCACACAACCCATTCGCCTACCCCCACCAACCAAAAAACCTCAAATAACCAAATGCTTCAACCAATAATCTCAAATAACCCAGACACTTAACATAAAATCTAGAACAAATGATAAAAATTAAAAAAAAGAGCAAAATAGCAGAATATACTCACTAGTTATTCAAAGCCACCCCAAAGATTCAGTATTTACCCATTTCAAGATTCAATTCTTGAACATAAATTAGAAAACCTATTTCTAGTTCACAACGACTTAATACTATCCCAAATATGAAATAAATGCACACATGAAGGGCATGAAGAAATTGGGAAATCGGAGGTGGACCGGTGTCGGAAAGCTCCTTATGGAGGCCGTGGGAGACGTGGATGTAGAGTAGAAGAAANAAATAAATGCACACATGAAGGGCATGAAGAAATTGGGAAATCGGAGGTGGACCGGTGTCGGAAAGCTCCTTATGGAGGCCGTGGGAGACGTGGGTGTAGAGTAGAAGAAATTGAAAACCAGAGAAAGTCGGGAGAGGAGAGAGAGAGAGAGAGAGAGAGAGAGAGAGAGCGGATAAGTAGGAAACGGGTGTTTCCCGTGTTTTCAGAATTTGCCGTGTTTTGTATTGAAAAATCCAAAACGTGGTTTTCCTCATTTTCAGTACAAATTTTGTTTCTGTTTTCTAAAATTCATTTTTAAAAACGAGGAGGAGAACGCGTTTTTGGTGTTTCGAAAAATGAAAAACAGAAAACAAGTCGAAAACAGCAAAGAGAACGGGCCTTAAAATTTTGTGAAGAATGATATTTTTGAAGAACGCATTACAAAAATTATATAATTTTAGCCCATGTTTGGTATGCATTATTTTTTTTATTCTAATTCTTCTACTCATTTTCAACCACACATTTTCAATAAAATAATATTTTTCATCACATCAATTACTTTTTCTTCTTTTTTAACCACACATTATCCATTAATCTACTATTCCAGAATACATTCTTTCAAAATAATGTATCTTCATTTTAGTTTTTAACGTGTCACAATTATGCATACACCATAATGTATTTTCATTACTCGCACTGAAGCGCAATGACATTTGCAAGAGATGAGATTTGAAACAACATTTTGCCATCATGTAACCGAAATACTAGAATATAAAAGATGTCACATTTTTTTAGAACCGTATATGCTTCGTATGATTAAATTTGTAAATTAACTTATTTATGAAAATTAACATTCACAAGCCTCGTCTTGTTGTAAAGGGCTAAACTTTTCTGCTGGTACTTGTATTTATTTGTGACCTGGATGCCGCAGGGGATTCAATTTGAGATACCAGAGATCCCAAATGCAAAGTTCGACCTTGGAGCGCAGAAATCAGAATGGCCAATTGATGATCGAATGTGTTCGTTCTCCTCCTGAATCTTTCTTCATAATGCTCACTGTGAGCTTGTCTTTTGCTTCTAACTTGTGGTAGCATAGGATCTAATCTCACTTTCTTCACACGATACGGATCCACAAGTAATATCCATTTATTTATCACTAATTTCTATCTAATTATAATTTAAATAGTTTATAACCACTTTTCAAATATACTATAATTAGATCAAAACTCTACTATCTATATATTTTGAAATTTAGGACTGGACTTCAAGATGACAACTAGTCGAAAGGGAAAACCATCCCCATCCCTTGTCCTATAGAGGTTTTTGGGAGGTAGGACGAACATGATTAAAATATCATTATTACGTCCCCATATTCGCTTAATAATTTTTATTTTTTTAAAATACGAATTTAAAAATAAAAATATAGTTGGGATGAGAATTGGGACTGTTGACCCCAAAAAATGTTGTCAACAGATGCCGGATCCACTCATATATGCGCAAGTTAAATCCAACACGCTAATGTCAATTGACGGTCAGGATAACTCCAGAGATTGAACGTGGGAGTGGCTCAACAACACGAGACGTTTTCGTTCGGATTTCGACGAGATAAACGGAACACGATTATATAAGAAACCCATCGATAAAGAACAAGATTTGTAGTTGTAATATGATGATAGATGAGAGAATAATGTGGCTCCAAGTATTTAAAGTTTCATTAAAGACATATTACATGGATGAGATATTTATAGTAGTACAAATGAAATGATGACCTTTGGATCAAATTACACGTGGCCTCATCTCCTCGGCCGACCCATCAATTCATAGTCAATATATTGACTTTCCTATCTACTCAAAGCATTAAATGCTTTTACATTTGACAAGACAAAAAACTCCATACTTTTCTCAAAGGTCACATCAAATAATTCGTAACAAGATTCTCATTATTAGCAAATCTGTGCACATGGACCGTCACCAGCTAAGAAGCTTCATATCCATGGTGCCTCGGAAGTGGCAGGGCCTTGACTTCGACAATGACATCAGATAATGGCCTTAGAATGACTCTGGGCCTCGAATAACAACGGATCCATAGGATAAGGGCCTCTTGGTTTGGTTAGATCTGGTCCATAACTTGGTTAAGATGCCACGTGACAGCTCCTTATTATGAGTCATAACAGGGACCATGTTCTTGTTCGTATCCTAGTTCTCCAACACGATGGGGCCATTTTGACTCGATTCCTAATTTATTTAGCCCTTGTTTGTTTATTATTAAAGTATGAGAATGAGTTTTGGACTAGCGATTTTTTGGAGAATGTGTGGTTAAAACGTAAGAAATTCTTTTGTGTAAAATATTTTATTGCAAGAATGTTTGATGGAAAATGAATTTACAATTTTTTTTTTTGAAATAATAGTAAACAAATAGGTGCTAAATTCATAAAGAAAATGAGTGTGTGATATTGTGTAATATTACATAAGAAATTATGTGATTTATAAATTAAAAATATAGTCGTTATTGGACCCACTCGTCTAATGAAAGTTAACAATAACAACTATTTTTTCAATTTCAATTCGATTTTAATCTCCACATGATGATATTTTAATAAACCAAAATGAGAGGAATTCTCTAATTACGAACGCGCAGGCGATATAAATGTTGCGGGCTTCTTAGTTCTTACTAGCGTGGCACGTACTTACTGACGACTTCAAGAAAATTACACGTGTCTTCGTTTTTGTAATACCGGCTGCCGTCAAACGCCACCATCCATCGTCAGCCGCTGCCGGCGAGCACCTGTTTCGACTGATAAACGGTTCGTCTCTCTCTGTAAATTTGATTAGTTATCAATAAATTTAGATGTGAAACGCTCTTATTGAAATTTGAAGTCTTATGGGAGAATTTATACACCACTACTGACACTAAAACACAGTTTCTGAAGTTTGATTTAGGCAAGTGAAAATTAGGGTTTGGATAATCATTCTCGGTAACTCCTGATTTTTTTTAACCTTTTAAATTTTTCTTTGCTTCAATTCTGTTGTTTTATTATCATCTCATAGTTTTTGTATCCACTCATCCATGCGTCTCTCTCTCGTCAATCATAGTGTGTATATTGATATATCATATATGTGTGTTGTATATAGTTTAATCCGCATATGTAGCTGTTCTTTGTTGATGAGAAATTTGAGAAATTAAATGCACACAAGTCTTATCTTTGAGTCTCTACTGTAAAAGGAAGAGTATTTATTTATTTTTATTTTTTAAATGTGAAGATAAGATTTTTATTTTAATGTTGTATTAAATGCTATTAATTCCTTAACAAAAAATTGCGTTATTAAGTTTTTATTATTAGGATTTGCTGCGGTGCTTCTTCCAGGTTTAAGTCCGCAAATATACAAGGTTCATAGAGCTTTGATTATTTATATGGATTCTGTATAACAAGAATGCCAGGCATACCTCTAGTGGATCATAAACCTGCGTAAGTTCTCTTTCAAATCATGTCCCTTTTTTTCGTAATATTGGCTGTAGAGCTTGCACTAATGGACCAGATGATGCTCATAAACATGTAGAATGGTCTGTATCTTTTCTATTGGATGCACTATTCTTGTTCTCTCTTATTTTATCTTATTATATCTGACTATCTGTAGTATTGGGTTGAGACCATAGATTGAAAGGAAGTGGAAGCAGAATGAAAATGGTAGCCTAAGAGCAGCTCTATTTAGTTTGTCGTGAGTTGAGACTTAAAAGCATTTTTGGAGTCTGAAGCGAATGATAGATAGTGTTTATAGATTAATGGATACCCTTAATTGCAAAACTCCAGCATCATCCAGTGAATTTAATCCTACCAAGCAACTTCCTGTCTATCTTTGTATAATTATTCAAGCTTTGAGTGACGGGGCTGTGCAGTGGGCTGAAACCCCAAGTTATTATTGTAGTTTCAGTGCTACTATATATCAGATCCACGGCTTATACTATATAAAGAAATATATGTGCTTTGATGAGATAAGAAAATGTGCAAACTGACTTTTTCATATGAATTTTCAATGTATTTTGCAATCCGTGAACAATTGAATTCATCATGAAATTTCTGTCAGTTCACAAGTTTGCCAAATAGGAGGCAAATTTATTCTCTATACTCATGAATTAGGTATCTTGTGTTCTCATTTGAAGTGAGAAGATGTATGTATGCTTGCCCTTGAAATGAGAATATTTGGGATGAATAGAGTGATCAGTGTAATCTAATCTGTGAAACAGGAATTCTGCTTGCAATTGTGGTTACTCTAGAAGTGCATATCACATGTGTCGCGAAGATCCTCGTGAGCATTTTTCTGCGGAAGAACAAATTGCAGCGGAGGAGAGCCTCTCAATTTACTGCAAACCAGTAGAATTGTACAATATTCTTCAGCGTCGGGCTGTTAGAAATGTATTATTCTTCATTGTCTTCTGCTGATTTTATTCCTTTCTCATTCTTTTTTCTGTTCTTCTGTTTGTGGTAAATGATCTTGCTATTTCTAGACCATCAATTTTACATTGACAATATATGCATATGCCACAGCTATACATCTGGTAAGCATCTATGTTAAGTTCTAGCTGTTGTTTGTTTAATAATGCAAGTATAATGTAGTTGTTATTTTGCTGCTCTATACTGTGAGCTTGTCTACTTTTGATATGAACAATAGCATGTATATACTTTAATTTTTAGCATCTTTTGAGGTTGAGTTACCTGAGTATTTCAGTTATAGATACTGGTTATGCTGTATATGGCTTTCTAACTGAAAGCATTTCTTCTGTAGCCATCCTTTCTGCAAAGATGTTTGCAGTACAAGATGCAAGCAAAGCACAAAAAACGGTAAAACTCTCTGAAAACTTATCTGTTACTGGTTATTCTTTTTAGTCAGCAAGTGTTTTTTTTTTTTTCTAAGTTGCTATTGTAAATAGTTGTTAGACATAACTCATAAGAATATTATCAAATTCTAAGCCCGTATTTAGGCTAAAGTTTACAAAATATTTATAATCGGTCAAATCTCTTTTTATCCTCAAATTTCATGGAATATACATGCACTACTCAATTATCCCCCACCAGTTTCTATCTATTGATTTAAAACTGATTATAAACAACTACCAAACATGTAAGTTGTGAAGCACAACTCAACATGTGAAGTTCAATGAAGCAAGTGCCTTTTTGCGCTTCCTTAAAGTAAAAGCATGCACCACCTGTACGCCTCTATGTTTGTTGCACTTAGATGTGCTTTTAACAACTATGGTTACTTCTCACTTGTACACAAGTAGATGTGATAATGTGGCGTTTCTTCATGGACATTATAAGATTTAGTGTTTTGTTCAAATGCAGTAAAATGCAGCTGCACAAAAATTTTCAGAGCTAGAACAGAATCCACGTATCCTATGGTCTATGGACCATAGTAGATGACACAAGATGTACCTCCCTCCCTCCCCCGTCTGAATTATCTCCAATGATTAACCTTTAATTTTATTTTACTTTCTTGTGTCTCTACCTTGCGGCACATCTGTGGGTCTTCTGACTTGGGAATACTGTTATTGGATAAAAATACATAGTCAAATGAAACGGATAAGTGCCTTGTTTTGCTTCTATTGAGATGTGTTTATACTTTGTACTACCACAGAAGATACTGATGGGAAAACTCCTTATTTTGCTTTGTCCGAAGACTTGTTTGTTCTACTACCATAACAACATACCTTTTCTGATCGTTTCCATTTATATTCCCAGGATACAAATGTCAATCTCTCTGCCATCATCTGTAAATGATGGATCCCAAGTTCAAAGTCTTTTTCCTTTGTGCATATTGTTAGCAAGACCAGTTAACAGCCATGCAGTTCTTGAGGTAGTATGTGAGTTCACTTCATGTCATTGGATGTTTATTTGTTCTTCCTTTACTTGGCTACTATGTGCTTCTTCTGGTTCCACTTGGATGCAGAACTCTGCAGTTTATCATTTCAGCCGAGCATGTTTTTTAGTAACCTGTACTGGAGTTGAAGAGATGTATCAAGATCAAGCAAAATTTATTCTCCCTGAGATAAATAAGCTATCGGCTGAAGTCAAGTCTGGGTCTTTTTTTATCTTGTTTGTGAGCTTTGGTATGACATAATATTGTCTTTATCAACATACAAAAACATCCATGTGTACTTCCATGAAATTTTTTCACGTTTTTCAATATTTTTTTGCAGCGGAATTGTTAAAGGACCATATGGATTTGTCATCAATTCCAGGTGAGTTGTGCATCAGTTGGAAAACCTCTTTAGTTCTATGGGTTTGCTAAACATATTATAAAACAACACGGCCTAATTTGCAAGAGAAGCTGGTCCCCATGTGTATGTTTTTTTTATGGTTAGAGACCAACCTTTCCAGATCTGTGCTTTGTTTAATTGTGAGCTGAAGTTGTGCCGGATAGTCAACTATCTGCAGCGCATGTTTTTTATTTCATGGAACGGGCAAAGGAGATAGAAAACATGTCTCATTTTAACAAGCAATAAAAAAGATTACTTCTTCTGTCAAAACAGGGATTGCTCAAAGATGGCTTTTATTGAACACTACAAAGTGTTCGAATAACTTAGTAGATGAATCATTCTATTATAAGTCAAAGCTGTCAAACTCACACAATATAGATGCATTTGAAATATATGTTGGAGTTGAGATATCCTTTAAGTTGGAGAAATATTGCCATTAGATGCATATGCAAAAGTAAATAAATAAATAAATCATATGCTAATATTTCGCCGGCGTCACATATGCTTAAAACTAGGAACCTTTGTTGCATGGATGCTCAATAAGTTTTTGGTATGATTGAAGTTTTATTGCTTTGACAAAAGAATTATGTACATATAGGAAAGAATCCAGACTAAACTAGGAAAGTAAAAAAAGGATTGACTATCCTAATAAATCCCATAATTGAATGACCTATTTCTAGACAATCTTTAGCTGTAGAACTCTTTACACTATACAAGGAAATAAATCACAATGCATAATTACAACTTGAAATATTTTACACACACACTTGAAGATTCTCAATACTCCCCCTCAAGTTGGAGAATAGATATCTTGCATTCCCAACATGCCTTCTAGTGTATCAAAGGCAGAGAAATCCACTCCTTATGTTGAAACATCTGCTAATTGTTGCATAGTTGTGATGAAGGGTGTTTAAATAACTCCCAACTTCTAATTATTCTTTGATAGAGTGCGTGTTAACCTCCACATGTTTAGTCCGGTCATGTTTTGATGGGTTATGTGCTAACACGAAAGCAGCTTAGTTATTAAAGTCTCATCGGTTCTTATGTGTCCAACCGTCGTTCCTTTAGAATGATTTTTAGTCATAGTAATGAAAAAGCACCATGTACCATGGCTCTAAATTCTGCTTTTGCACTTGATGTAGCAACCACTTGTTGTTTCTTACTCCCCCGCTAGATTCCCTCCCACGAATGTACAATAGCCCATAGTTGATCTTCGATCAACTATAGAACCTGCTTAATCTGATTCAGTATATCCTTCAACTTTCGCATGACCATTCTTAGAATAGAGTCTACCTTTCCCCAGACTTCATTTAAGGTATCTAAGAATTCTATCCACAATTTTCAAATTATGGAATAGTATAAGCATCATGCTTTCTAAATTATGGAGTGACTTGAAAAGCTTCTCTCTTCATGTATCCTCACTTCCTTCTGCCCATCTGTATGAACTTTTGACCTTCTCTGTTATTCTTGCATTGGAAACTTATCTTTTTCCTTCTTTGTTTCCTACATGGTGGTAGCAAATGTTGGAGGCCACTGTTTGCTGGGTAAAATTCCATTGGAGTTACTCCACTTGTCATGGGAGAAGTCTCAAAACTTGAGTATTGGGGATAGAGCTGAGATGCTGTCAACTGTTGACTTACAATCCTGTTTCATGAAGGTATGCTAAATTGAAACTACTGTTCATTGGACATGCTACTACCTACTTATTTGACAATGCTTCAAAACCGTATTCAAATACACATTCTGTATGTTCTTGGTGGATGAGTAACCTGGAAGATGGTTGTGTGATATAGCTATTAACTTCGTTTTATACTTCACAATGTTTTCTCAGCAATTTCGAAGATTTTCATACTCTGTTATTTAATCCAAAAAGTACTTGTAGTTTGTAAACGGAACCAATCACAACCTTATGGTCTTACCAGGAAGGACAAAAACCAATCCTAGACCTACAAGTTGATATCATAGAAGTTACTTTTCTTTTCTATTGCTGTTCTTTTTTTATCCCCTTTCCATTCTGGCCGTGTAGACACTGGACAAATTTGATTATATGAAAACTTAGCCAATGAAATGATTTACATCTTGGTTGCTGTCTTTGTCATGCATAGAAAAGATATGCTTACCTTTTGTTAATAGATTTTTTACTCAACCCTTACACTGTGCTGCGACAGTGGTAGTATAATGGTTTTCAGTGCACAAGCTTGTTCTGTTTAGATATGAATTTGTAACCCCGCTCGCCGTACATCCTGGAGGGCCTTTTTATACTTTTTATGTACGTCACAGAATTGTAGGCTGAATTTGGCAGTCCAATCAACTTAGGATCCAGATTTCTTTTAAGGGAAAATTCAGGAAGAAAACCTTGAAAGTAGAAGCAAGAGATGTATTATAATTTTGATATTTTACTTGAAATAAACTTCTGCTTTTCTTTCCAGTACACAGACTCTTTTATACTAAACAATGACTACTAGTCTACTAGACATTTGAAATGACTCTTAGAATTCCTAAACATCAACTAAATTCATAATATTTTAATCTAGGAAAATGAACAGGCTTTCTTGACTCTGAAGTTTTAAAACATAATTAACACCAGATCATAGACTTGCATAAAACTGAACTATGACTCTTTAATTAGGACAGATGAATTAACTCTACATCTTTTAGGATGAATTAACTATGACTCTGTGGATTTGTGGATATGATGCACCTTGATGGCTTGATTCAATTTAGTCATGGGTAGAGAAGTTATATATCAGGGAACTTTTAGGCTATGATAAATTTTATTATGTCATATTTCTCTCTGATATTTTTCTAAGAAACATTTATTCCTTTTTCCCAGACAAGCTTTATGGGAGAAGACAGATGTGTTTCATTTCAGAGTCCCAATGACCACAGAGCTCTGGTAGTTTGCTCTGGCTCTTAACTCTGGAATTCTGTAATTACTTTTGGAGGTTGCTCTGATGACAAATTGCCTTACACTGATTGTTATTATCTATGCTAAAGCCTCTATTGCAGCAACTGCAAGTCAGCATTGCAGCAGAAGAACTTGGAGCCAAATGGAAAACTCCTTATGATTCATTTTCACATAGTGACATTCCTGCCTCTTTGCTACCTCACATTATTAGGTGAATTCTTGGTCCTTTTCTCTCCACACTTCTGTATTTGAAATTTTTGATCTTATGCTATGTTTGGATTTTAGGTTTCAATGAAAAGGCCATTCCTAATAGAATGGGGTGGAATGGCCATTTTCGTTCCTCTTGTTTAATATCAAACATGGAAAAGGGGGAAGTTGGAAATGTTATCGTCAAATGTGAAATTTATAAATCCTACAAATCACCTTGCCATTACACGACCACCACACAAGGACCATGTTTATGAAATACCCAAATTAAATATTCTTGAATTTGCAACATATGACATCACCCGAGACAAATCCGCCAATTTACCAATATAAACTTAAAATTTCTTAAAACATCAAATGCCTACCATAAACATACAAATCAACAAGGAATAAATAGGGAAATAGGCCGAGCGGCTCTTGAGCTCGTGGGCTCAGCTCATCTTGGCTCGGCCCATGGGCTGCTCGGGCTCGTTTTGAGACAAGCCATGGGCCGAGCCGAGCTCAAAAAACTTTTCATGAGCCGAGCCGAAAGATGCACGGAATAGCCCCTACATGAATGGGCAAGATGGCGGAAAGTCCATGGTCTTTATATTTGGGATTGGGGTTTGGGTGGCTTAGTGTGTTAGGGAAGTGCCAAAGGATAAAATTTTGACTGGAATGGGGGTGAAGGAAGGGGGGGGGGGGGGTTGGTGTTTGGAAATCTGTTATTATTAGGGATAAATACACCGGTGGCCACCCAACT
>CAIGRR010063618.1:0-12648 GCA_903798365.1 Fraxinus sp. 1973-6204
TGTCCATTTTCTTACATTATTTATTCGCTTACAATCCTCTCTTAGACCTCATATGATTTTAAGATCCACGTTCTTCATAATGCTTAAAAGAGAACCAAATCCATAATCAAAGCGAGCACTTTTAAACGAATTCAATTAAAAGAAATAAATTATATGTACATTGTTATTTACACTCTCCTTGACATTCTCCCTTATGTGTTAAAATCTAGACAATTATGTAACAAGGAGTAATCATACAAATTAATGGCTTTGATGAATGCCATGTGAAAAAGTATCAAATTTAGCCCATGTTTGGTACACATTAGAATTTTCATTTTCATTCTTCTACTCATTTTCTACCACATTCTTCAATAAAATAATATTTTTCATCACATCAATAATTTTTCCTTATTTTTCAACCACACATTATCCATCAATCTATTATTCCAAAATATATTCTTCCAAAATAATATGGCTCAAACACATCCCTANACACATTAGAATTTTCATTTTCATTCTTCTACTCATTTTCTACCACATTCTTCAATAAAATAATATTTTCCATCACATCAATAATTTTTCCTTTTTTTTTTCAACTACACATTATCTATCAATCTATTATTTTAGAATACATTCGCACATGTAACAAGATTGTAATTAAAAATATCAATTTTAAGGAGTTAATGGATCTTATATTCCATAAATTGATAAAATTTTAATATCGTAAACTTCATAATAATAGCCCTGCTACTTTACCAAGGCCATAATGCTAATAATAAATAATATTAAAATAATGTTATAATGAATTTACACATGAGAATTACCAAAAGAGTGAAAGATTTTTTTTTTTTTTTTTTAAATTTGGTTGAAGAAATTCTGAGTCATATCTCACCTCATAATGTCTATATAAACCATTACGTAAAATCAATATATACGTGTAGCACAACCGAAAATATTATACTCGAGTATAGTGAATAGTGTTATAACTAAAATTACTGTGGTCGTGTAAGCATAATAAAGTTGACAGTAGGCATATGATTTGATTCTGCGACAAAATATTAAAAAATTATCAAAGAAATAGAATGCATAATTTGCGCCTTTTTATTCGTAAAGAAAGAAGTAATGAAAAATTTTATTTTGACGTGAAACATATTCAGCTACCGTAGAATAAAATCTAAACCCTTCAAATTGTGATTCAAGTTCTCAACGAAAATATAATTCAGAATGTGAAAAAACGAGGTCCAACACAAGGGGCAAACAGGATCCATGCCAGGCCAGGCAGGCCACCAGACCAAAGACATTTTCTTTTTATAAATTACTAACTATAAACGCTGAATTCTCAATATTTGTAAAATATGTCCGTTTCTTGCCTAATCTCCCTTTCCAGGGGACCTTTGACCAACGTGTAACATCCATAGCTATCTGAAGTAACAAAAAAAGATAACGAATATAATTTAAAAAATAGAAATACCCGCGAACCCAGGAGAAGTATAAGGCAGATATTTGCATTTCTTCATGTACCGGACTATGTCTTGGCATAATCAGAACTAAAATTTCCTGGCATAAAGCTCACAGGTAAGTATATCGTCCATAGATGTTGCTGATCTCCCAGCACCCAATACAGGAACAAGGTTGAAAATCGGCCCTTTACTGATGTTAAATGTACTGCTCATTTGGCCAAACTCATTGAATGCACATGTAAAGATTGTTGACAGTGTTTCATGAGAGAGATGAAGACTTGTTGAGAAATAGATCCTCAGAGTCTGCTAGCAGAAAGTGTATAATGTGAGTTAACAAAAATCAGAAATGCCAACAGCATATGAAAACCGAATAGAAGAAAGCAGGTAAATTAAAGGCCTAATCATGTCACTTCGTATAAATGAATATCAAAGAATAAAGAACCTAGCCCCTGTTTGGTAGGAATTAAAACCATAATTTTAATGGATTTTGATAAAAGTTAATAGAAATGTGTGGTTAAAATTTGTTGTTTAACTTTAAAATCTCAATTTAAATTTCTATCAAACAGGAGCCTAAGCTTCTGTTTGACAACCATTAAATTGGAAAACCATGTTTTAAATAATGATTTTTGGGAGATTGTGTGGTTAAAAAGTAGGAAAATGTTTTGAATTTACGTGTAGAATATTTTATTATGTCAATGTGTGAATGAGAATGAGTACATCGAAAAAGAGTTTTTAAATAATTGTCGAAAAAGAGTTTTTAAATAATTGTTGTCAAACAGGGGCTAAATTTCACATGTGATGCATTTGGATTCAAGAACTACGTTATATAACATTTTTATAAAATTTGAAAAGATGTGGTTTTCAAATCGACTAAATCAATCGAGCAATTTATGATTGCCATGTCTTCGATATCCTCTCTACCCGGAAATGATATATTGTTACGAAAAAGTACTGATATTAGACCTTTAGCTAAGTTCTCTATCTAATCGATGGATTTGACTCTCATGCAAGCTCAAGTTCATCCTCAAAAACATATACATTAATCCAGATACAACCTTATTTGACCCAATTATGTAAACAACAATGAGGCCTGTTTGTCTATTAAAGAGTGGCAGTTGATGTGCTCTTCTATCACTTTCAATCACAGAAATGGCCAAAAAAAAAAATCATTTTCTAGAATGGTAGCAGCTGGTCCAAAAAAATAGGCTTCTCAAAATGTAACGTCTATTGCAGACAATTGTTTTTGCCATTTTCATAACTATCCAGAGGAGGCTCTACTTGACCAAGAGAAATGATAGAATGGACTTGCGGTAAATTTTAGAATTCATTATGTATTTATTTTTATTCAAGCAATGCCCATTAACATGGTAACATTTCTGGTGTTATAATATTCCTCATTCAGAGTTTCTGACAATCTAAATGATTCAAGTAATATATTGATAATTCTCTTCTGGTTTCTAGACCTACACCTTCTCTCCGAGTAAGTTACTCATCAAAACAGGTACATTGCTGACAGATGTCATACAACAATAAACCATAATCATGTTGAAGATTTATTAGTTCACAGTAGACTAAATTAACGTGTTCGATGTGAAGGTTCTTTCTCGTAGATACTCTCACCAGTGCACTCAACCCATAAGTCAATGATCCAGTAAGAAAGGAAATACCTTCCTCCTCTGTATTGTTGGTCCGTTCACTAGAACAACCTTTTCCATCTTCTTTTAATGAGAATTAGAGCTGGGAACCTTCTATGAATTGCATTAGAATGAAAACGCTTAACGTTACTAGGTACACTTAATTTTCTTCTAAAACTTTGACCAATTGACCAAAATAACTTCTAGCCCTAAAACCATTCAGAAACTTCAACGAGCTTGACAAAGACAAATAAATTACATTTAGTAAAAAGGAGACTGATTGGATAACACTAAAGAAGTCTATCTATTATTCTCAATAGAAGAGAAAAGACGAAGAGGGATAAAGAAGAAAACGAGGAAGAGAAAAACTAACCAGTACATCATCCCAAGAGAAAAAGTTTTCCAAAAGAACTTTGTCAACTGAATAAATGCAGAACTCTGCAATTCTGCTCATTCCTGCTTTACAAACAACTCTGTGTTGCAGATCATAAGTAGCAATTTTAGTCTCCGAACAGATCTTCGCAGCAACTTCCTGTGTAACTGATAGAACTGTTGTACATATTCTTCCATAAACAATACATTTCTGAAGACAACTATCATGCCATTTTTCATAATGAAATCCCAAATATGTTTGTCCTGTAGATAAATCTGGTTTAGTGACATCAGATGGACTCTCCACATTCTCCCCAGCATAAAGCATAGGCTTTACTTCCACCAAAGCTCTGTTCACCAAAACAATGATAATCGGTGAAGGAAATAGTATTCAATGAAAATTTAAAGGTTCAATCTTGTTCTTCAGAAAATTGAGTTTAATAGACTACGGACATGCATAATATAAGCTAAAATTCTGTATTTATATATAGGAGGAAAATGAAATCTAATAAACTTCGGGGAGACTAGTAATTAGTTCTGGTTTTGAGACCTTTTCTTAGTATAAAAATGTATAGAAAAGTTTGTACGAATGGATGACTTTATGTTGCATTGGTAAATCCAGAGCAGGCCAGAAGGCAGGTTACCTTTTTGGGAGATTAGGAACAAGAACATATAAAATGACGGGATGAAGAATATCAGACATTTTTGATCTGCTTCCACTAGCTAAGCATAACTTAATTTGCGTAAGAAATTCTTCCTTCTGATGTTCAATAGAAATTCTGTCTGATGAATTCAAAGACTCTGAACAGTAAATGACCAGTAGAAGAGCACGTGTAGATATCGAACAGTTGAAGCAATTTGCCACAGCTTCACTGTTCTCTAGTGCTTGTTGAAGCTCAAAGGCAGGACCTCCATTACAGAGCAACATTGTTGGTGGGTCAAGTCCCAACTGGCCAGCCATATATAGAACATCCTTGTGCAAGGTTGCCTGGAACAAACAAATAAATAAATAAATTGAAAGAAATTGCAAGAGAGAGTTTTACTGAAAAGCATTTCTTTTTTAATGGCAAAACAACACGAGTTTCATATTAACAGTACGACGTTTGTTAAGCTGATGTGAGATAAAGGCTCAAATTCAAATTATCAAGCCATTGAAAACCAGATTTCTCCTTGATAAACTTAAACCGATCAGATAATTATGATATAAGGTTCAGATATAGGTACGGAAGCAAAAACTATATACATGCACACCAAGAGACGTTGAAATTGAGAGGCTAAGGGAGCTTAAGACTCATTAATGCTACCTTTAGGTCTTAATTATTTACACTATCTAATTTTTATCTACATTTTTACTTGAGTTAGAATAGTAGAAGGCTAATTGATCGAAAAAATGGGCAAAGCAAGGATCGAAGACCAATCTAAGGCACAAAATCAGTTCCATAATTATTAATAATAATGAGGCGGATTGCAAAGCAATCGCTACCGTGAGCTTAAGGAGACTTAGAACTCATTAGCACTACATATGGATTTTAACAGGTTACGAGTTACGTTGCTTGGACTCGAGTATGGGTGTCGAATATAGATATATATCTAGGAGCTGGAGTTGGATCCCTTTACTTCTAAATCATAGGATAAAATAGATAGAATAACTCTCCATTACTATCTCTAGCTAAAAAATATCATCAAAGATGAAATTTTGAATGTCTTTGACGGAGAAACAGCTAAAATGGATTCAAAATTTGGGCACAGGTATGTGTGTACGTATTACAAACCTAAAACTTTTTAGAATATTACATAGTAATAATTATACATATACTGTTTAGAGAGTCTAGCAGTAAATGGGCTTGGCCCCAAAATCAATTTTATTGCATTAAAAATCATGGGTTCGCTATTTTTGTCCTAGAAACTTCTGCTTCCTCCCCATGGAGATCTCCCTTCCAAATTTTTTCTTCCACTCCTAGAGCTTAAGGAAAAATTTTGAATTTATGTGTAATAATATTTTATTGAACAATGTATGGTTGAGAAAAAAAGAGAAAAAAAATGTATTTTGAAAATAATGGGAATCAAACGAAGACCTAATTTGAAGGATCTGACACGGGATCCATACCCATACCAATATCATTATTGTGTCAAGACAGGTACATCGACCAAACTAAAGAGTCCAAGCATCATAAGTTTCGATTCTAATACTCATCTTAAGAGGCTCTAGTCACATGCACAATATATTGTTCATTGATCCCATGAAATGGGTAAAAATAGTGGATTCAAGTCAAAGAAAATCAATGCTAACACTTACTAACAAGGAGGCTTACAAACAACATCTACAGTGAAATAAAAAGTTTAACCATGCAGAAGAAAAAAATAAAGTAGCTAGAAAAGAGTGCAAAAGTGGTGAACTGAAGCCTCGTATCATGTGATAAGGAGAAAAAATATCAACAACCAATATTCATTATGGAAAGTGTCTAACCTGGCTGTATGGACCAATACAACTAGGAGCCCAACACGAAATACTTTGTACGTGCAATACATTTTTAATATGATCATCTGATACTAAGACTTCAACATATGCCTTCCCCAAACCAATTTGCAAAAGAGGAAGTTCAATTGTTGAACGTGATGGTACACCAGAACGACATTTCTCTTGAGTAATAAATTTCGTGTATGTTTCATTCGCTACAGAAAAATCATTCATGTTGGCAACATATAAATGAATATAAAGAACATTCTCCCAAGAGCAATTGTATTCGACAAGGAGCAATTCAATTTTCATCAGAACTGCTTCCAGATCCTCCTGCAAATCTGTCAAATTAGAGCAGCCCAAATGAGCAGATATCAACTAGAATTTTTTGAAGAACAAAAGGGAAAAAAAAAGAGCAGCAAAATAAGGAAAAATTTGCATTATCAAAGATCTTTAGAGTTCACTATTGCCACATTACCCTTCCATTGTGACTAATGTTATACCTCCTGACGTTCTACAGGCATCTTGCAGCGAGCAAGAGATAGAAAAGGTGTCATCCTTCTTGGATTTGGAGGTGTGGAATCTTTGTTTTATGTCTAGTGTTAAATTAGAAATCAAACCAACTTCCTGGATTGGAGTGTAACCAAAATCCTTCCAGTCCCCCAGCACTTCACATACTGAATCCATTTCCCCAACAGTGATCTCATGACTACCATCAATGTCACTTATAGACACAGGCTCCAGCTTTTTCTCCAAATGGAATTCCAAGGGATGAAGGACCCCAACAGGAGCTATGTGATCTGATGAATGTAGAACAACTTGAAATTTATCTAGCAAAATTCGAGCATTCTGCAAAAGATCAATATGTTAGAATTTTGAGAGGAAGTAAAGGGGGATTAGAGTAAGCTAGAGAAAATATAACAAAAAATTTTAGCTAGAAATTCCAAAAGAAAGCATCAGTAGCAGTTAAGGTGAACACAAACTATACATATACTGCCTTCCCCATGCCCTGCCTCAAGAGAAAGAAGAAAAACAATAATAATAGAAAGCGCAAAGATTGAAATGTCTGGATTAAGAAGAAACATAAATTGAAAGGGGTGCTTACTTTAAAGAGGGGACAGTCAAGAGTTAATGTTTCATATTCACCCCCTTCGCCACACACATTTACTCCATACAACCTGTCAATATATCGATAACATAACTATCAGTTGCTTAGAAACTAAAATGTATTTGAGCCGATCAGTTTAACATACTCTTTTAGCTTGTGAAGATGGGACTCCAAGTGTTCTATTTCTTTCCCCAAGTGTTTTGAAGGGTCCAACCCAATTGATGCAACCTTTGACAAAAAATAAAAAAGGGCAAGAAATTAGGTACACACTAAGGCTAACATAAAAAGAACAATTTTTACTTTTTCACTCAAGAATTGCACATATCTACTTTGAGTTAAACAATAAAGTTGCAGGCCAATCAACAAAGAGAATTGAAATAAATAAAAGCAAAAATAAAACTAGATTTTACGAAAACTGTTTCTAAGATGAGGCAGCATTATAATTTAGAAAGTACATATACAAATGTTATATATCATATAGAATCTGAATAAAGCATGCTAGAGACCAAGATAGATTGACGAGGAGCTTCCAAAAGAATTACATAAAAAGATTCCCTCCCCATTGTTCTGCAAGCCACAATACAAAATTAACCTACCAAATCTTTGAAATAATGTTTTACTCACGTACCAATTTTTGGAAACATAAAAAATCTAAATAATAATTCTGTTCTCACTTTGATACTCTTAAAGTGTTATTTAACATTATTAACAAAATTATAATAAATAACATTCAAAGAAATCAATTTGGGTTGTCAACTGTGGAATGTAGCATTCCTTAGGACGAAGAAAGTAAGATAGGATTTAGAAGAGTATGTTATACCTTTACTATGATGGCAACAATCCCACTGCTTATCTGTAATGACAATACAGTGCAAAAAATGAGTTAGCATTGATAATTTCAATATTACAGAATCATCACTATGATTGGTAAGAAGAAACTTACCATTTGTCGAAGGAGAAACAACTGATCTTGCTTCCACAGATATGCCAAAGAAACAAGCCCTAACCTTGAACATACACTTTCCACACGCAGTCTTTGATAGTCAGATGCAATTGCACCAGAGGAGACTGCCGAAACAGAGGGTATCCGTTTTTTCACTTCGCTTAAGAGGATAAACATATCTTCAACTTCATCACCAGGTGTCACGCTGTAGCTAAGGCCCTGATGCCTGTGAAGCCCAAAACAATAGATTTGAAAGTGAAAGTGCACTAATAAAACATTAAATGCTTAGTGAATATCATACAGACCACATTTTCAATATAATCTCCAATACTTACAAGTTTGACATTCATGTTAGTAAGTTGTCACTTGTCAGCAATATAACAGACACTGATGAAGATTATTTAAGGAATTATCAGAGACTTCAATTGGATAATAATAATAATAAAAAAGAATGTTTGAATTATCAGAGAACTTCAATTGGATAATAATAATAAAAAGGAATCTTTATTCTTGTGATATTATCCTATGTACATGGACACAACTCAAGTGTGAGTATTGAGTTTATATAGAGGACATAAAAAACAAAGCTTATATACCACAATGTCATACCGTTACCAGTCAGTACATTTTAACATTGATAATTCCTGGAGAGACTACAATTCATATCTTTGTTAAGGCCATCCATTAAATTAAAAGCATGTTTGGGAAGTGTTAATAAACAACTTAAATTATACATAGATAGAAATGAGTGGTGGACAAGTGGATACTACTTGTGGATTCATCGAAATGTATGAAAAAAAATAGAGGCTTGAGAGTTTATAAACATGAGCCAAACATAGACTTAATGCTAAAAAGCTTGGACTACATGCACCCAAATGAAAAGGACAGGCACTTCCATGTAAAACATAGGATTTGCTGCAACTAAAACACACTATTAAACTAATACTAGCATATCCATGCATCTATATATGTCCATGTACATGCAAGTTATTTACCCTTTTCGAGTTGCAATTATATCGTACGTGATATTTCAATTATGACGAACAAACTTCAAGACTGATCTGAAGCAGTGTCCTTTTAAGAATTTAACATGGATCAGCAGATGTCAAACACTCATAGTTCAACAATTTTCTTATTTTGGATAGGGTCAAATACTCGAAGATTGTTGGACATGTTTTTTGGAGTGTTTGAAAAATATCACTGTTTGCAGTTTGCACAGGCTGTATGGCCTCCTTGAAATTGGCTTTGCTTCTCAGGTGAACAGTTTCCCCTGTGCAGAGAGTTTATAATTTGGTGCAGAAAATAACACAAAAGTAAAGATGAGGTTAAGATTGTATCTCCAATAAAACTAGTCAACTATGACATTTAGAACCGAAAAAAACTTAAAGATAGAAAATTTCTTTTCTTTTAGAATATAACACCCTAGCAATACACATTCAAAAGCTAAATGACAAAGACACAAGAAGCCATCTGTTATCATCTCCTCTTTTAAAATTGCCTAGTCAGTGTAATAATGGGTGTTAACATGTTCAAGTTATATTACTCATAAGTGTATTATTGATTTCCCATTGTTAACAAAATAGGTAATAGATTATACGAAAAGCTTCCTGCTTAAAGGGCTTGCCTGGTAGATCCTTGAATTCGTCTCCGGAATAATGGAATTCCCATACATTTTGCATAGCTAATAACTATTTGGTGTCCTACCTGCAAAAGATATTCAACAATCTCAACTAAAAATATAGGATAAATGTACACCCCAACTCTATAAAACCGAAAAAGTTATCCGAAACCAAAACCTCAGCTTCAATGTTAATTAAACATAAAACCTAGAAACAATCAATATTCTTCCAGTATTCATATTCAAAAAAAAAAAAAAAACAACATTAAGCGTGAAATAAAGAAGACAGGCTTACTGTCTGATACATGTAGCTATCCAGCTCGTCTTGTTCATCATCAGACGGCAATAAATTTGCGAGCGCCACTATCTGAAGTTACCAATTATACAGTCACCATCCAGTGAATACAAGCAAAAATCTATATAAAAACAAGCAAAGATAGAGAAAGATGAAGAGAAAGAGAAGACCTGGTGGCCATATTGGAGGCATTTCATCATAGCATAACAGCTGTCCTTGCCTCCGCTGACCAGCGCCACCACCTTCATCGCCTCCAGCCGCAATCGGACGGGCAAGCACCGGCTGACCAGGGTTTCACAAGGGAATTGGATTTTTGTTATTTTCTTTTTTTAGACCGATACCATCAAGAGAAGTCAAAATATTCAGAGCTTGTTTGGTTTAGATTTTTTGAAGGAAGAATTGATTTTGAATAGTGATATGATGGGAAATGTGTGATTGAAAAAAAAGAAAAAAATANTACCAAATAACATATAACAAATTTGGAGATTGTTTGGTTTAGATTTTTTGGAGGAAGAATTGATTTTGAATAGTGATATGATGGGAAATGTGTGGTTGAAAAAGAAAAAAAAAATATTGATGTGATGTAAAATATTATTTTATTGAAGAATGTGTGGTTGAAAAATGAGAATTGATTTACTGTAGAATTGTAAAATCCAAACCAAACAGGCCCTCAAGCTCAAGGATTAAAGGACAAATTCATATTTAACGCCCCAACTTTTGTATAAATGTTGTTTAGGTACACAAACTTCCGTAAAGGTCAAATTAGTACCTATGGTCTTTGATGGATGTAAAATGCTCCTAAAGATTTGTGGGACTGATGCTACTCGATTATCAATACCGAAAAACGACCCTACCATGTGGATAAGACAGAACCCATCGAAGTTTACCTGAAATTGAATGTTAAAGCAATGTCTTTAGATATATCATAGGCCCGAGCTTCATGAATCGACTGAACCATAATTACACCACAACCAAACTTCTCAACTTCAATCTTAACCACTTCAAGTGCTAGCCAAAATGAATTCAAGACTCAATGGGTGTATCCAAAGACAATTGTCATTATTTGCCCGTCGAAAAGGACATAACTGGATATTATCGTAAGAGATTTTTCATCCAGTAAAACGATCTATAAATAGGAGGTGTTCGTACATATTCACTTCTCTTTCCCAACTTTAATATACATCTAACATGTATTCCTACTTTACCTCATTCATATATAGACTTCGAATCACCTCACTATTCCATGCAAGGTTCTTCATCGAGCAAATGCTCACATCATTGTACCTCGTAGTGGCCATTTTGAAGAAGTCCATNCTTTACCTCATTCATATATAGACTTCGAATCACCTCACTATTCCATGCAAGGTTCTTCATCGAGCAATTGCTCACATCATTGTACCTCGTAGTGGCCATTTTGAAGAAGTCCATCATCTCGACATTTTTCTCCTTGACTCACTTCTTGTAGGGCGAAAATTAGATTTCTCACACATTTTCTTAAAACACATTCATTATGTTAACTCATCTCCTAGAGTTTTAGGATTACCCTATGGTATGATATTCACTAAAATTTTCCGCTACTTCGATGTACCTTTCGAAAACGAGCTTACTATTCATCCTATACACACATACATAATTAACCTCTACACTCTTAAGCGTATGAAAATTGTTAGAGGTCAAGGGCAATGGGTGTGTCACACTCAAGGTTTTAACGATGCTTCGGCGCCCACTATTTGGACATTCACCGAAGAAGAGGTAGAGGATATGGGTGGTGGTAATGGAGGAGGTGATGGTAATGCTGGTGATGGTGTTGATGGCGACGGTGATGGTAGTAATGATAATGATCAACCTCCACCAAGACGTAGGGTGTTTGCTCCGCATGTAGCACCTACTTCCGGGCGCCTCATGTCAGAGGACCAATTCAAGCTCCTACAAGGTCAACTCGAGTCTCTTGCTACTACTGTCAACACTCGAATTGATTCTCTTGAACAAAGAATGGAGCAAATGAACTTGGCACAAGAACAACGGTTGGAGCATATACAATTGTCCCAAGAGGCTTTCTACGCTCACATGTATTCGATCTACCCTCGTGGTCCTCCTCCACCGGTGGAAGAATGATGTCTTGCCTCTAGCCCGTTCTAAAATTTTTCCTACTTTCGCTTTCTATTTTTGCAAAACTTATTTATGTTATGGATATTGAAATTGTTCAAATGCTATTATGAAAGTTGAAACTATGTGTGGCTTTTATATCTACTTGTGACCTATGTTTCTATCACTTATTTTTTTTTTTTCTCTCTCTTGATTATTGCACCTATGGCTCGACTAAGGGGGAAACCCTCTTCACCTTTTTGATGATGACAAAGGGGGAAAATACAACATTATGTGATGTTATGAGATATGAATAGAATACAATATTATGTGAGTTAAAATGCAATTCATTGTTTATATATGTTTTGAGAACTCTATGTCATTTATCTCAAGCCGTGGAAATATGCACACAAGGGTACAAACTCTAACTTCACTTTTCCACACTGATGTGTAATAGGTAGGAGGAACATATTGTATATCTCTATATATTCCTACAATCACATATTGTTTGTCATAATAAAAAAATGGGAAATTGTTGATCTATGTTTCAACATAACTTCACTTGTTTTGATTATAACAAACACTCTTACATTTCTAACAAATCTCGTCTCTTGAGTTTTTCATGTATAAGTGATCTCAATCATTCAAATAGCCCAAATCGTTATCCGTTTCAAATCACTCAAAAGTGATCCGAAG
>CAIGRR010063666.1:0-11753 GCA_903798365.1 Fraxinus sp. 1973-6204
GTAGTTAATTCATCTGTTCTGTTAAATTAGAGAAGAAAAACAGCAGGAAAGTTTCTGGGCTCTGATTTTGTTTATCGACTGAAAATGGCTCCAACACCATCTTCGAAGTCGAATACAACAACACCTTCATCAAAATCAAACAATAACCACCAATCAAAAACCCCTCATTCAAAGCACCGCCTGAATTTCACCAAAGAAACTGCCAATACGGCCGCCATGCCTCCGACTGAGCATCCAGTGGAAGTTATTGGCAGAATAAGAAACATTCCGGACCAAAAAAACAAGCCTACTATGATCCCGTCTGTTCTGAAAATCAACGTAGATGGAAAAACACTGAGAGCAAAAACTGAAATTGGGTACAGGGATTTTACTCTCGATGGGGTTTCGTTGTCTGAAGAAGATGATCTTGATGGGTTCTACAAGAAGTTTGTGGAGTCGAGGATTAATGGTGTGAAACTAGGGAACAAATGTACCATTATGATGTATGGCCCGACGGGCTCGGGGAAGAGTCATACCATGTTTGGTTGTCCTAATCAGCCGGGGATTGTGTACAAATCTTTGAGGGGTATTTTAGGAGAAGAGAATAAAGAAGATGGAGAGAAAATAGGTGGTGGAACTTTTGTTCAGGTTAGCGTTTTGGAGATATATAATGAGGAAATATATGATCTGCTGTCATCAGCTGATACCGGTGGAGGTTTTGGTTTTGGATGGGCTAAAGGAGGCAGTGCTTCCAAGGTTAGACTTTTGTTTCTTCATTTTTGTACTTATGGCTTTTGGAGTTTTTGTCATTTGGTGAATTAAATTGGATTCTTTAATTTGATTAAAAATTCTTTGCTTTATCAATAATATCTGGAGATGGACATGGCCTTAACTTTTTGGTGCAGTACTTGAAAGAAGACAGATTTTACTCTTTCATTCCATAAGGGATGGTTACTTCTCATATGACTGTTTTCGAAGTTATAACTTTAGGTTTAGTTTATGAATTCAGTTTTGGCCTGTTTGGTTAGATGTATGAATTGTGTCCAGTTGTATGAGCCAGTGTTATAAAAGAAAGTCCTGCTATGCTTTCCATTGGACTTACATCACAATGTGGACTTGAAATAATCATTCCTCCAATTATGAATCGCAATTCTATATTCGCAGGTGAGACTAGAAGTAATGGGAAAGAAAGCGAAAAATGCAACTTTTATTTCAGGAAATGAAGCTGGAAAGATTTTGAAAGAGATCCAAAAGGTGGAGAAGAGAAGGATAGTGAAAAGTACACTCTGTAATGAGAGAAGTTCGCGAAGCCACTGCTTGGTATGAAACTCTGTTTGAATAAAGGGTTATTAAGTAGTTTGTTGAGTTTCTATCTTTACAAACATGTAAATTCCTGCAGATTATTCTTGATGTTCCAACTGTTGGAGGCCGGCTTATGCTTGTCGATATGGCAGGTTCTGAAAACATAGAACAAGCTGGTCAAAATGGATTTGAAGCAAAAATGCAGGTAGAGGATTTGATTTTTGTCAAGTTCTGTTTTTATCGGCATGATTTCAGATATTTTATTTATGAAACAGATTAAATGTGTTGTCCTTGTGATGAAAAATATTGTTATGATAAGTGTGTTATGCATGCAGACGGCAAAAATTAACCAAGGAAACACAGCTCTGAAGAGAGTTGTTGAATCTATTGCGAATGGCGATTCTCACGTGCCATTCAGAGATAGCAAACTAACCATGCTTCTCCAGGTATTTCTTTTTGTTCAGGTTGCTTTCAACTTTCGTACCAGTTATATATTTTTTAATGGTTTCTAAAATCAATTTGACATTTTGACTCTAGGATTCTTTTGAAGATGACATGTCCAAAATTCTGATGATACTGTGTGCCAGCCCGGATCCAAAGGAGCTGCATAAAACCATTGCCACATTAGAGTATGGTGCAAAAGCAAAATGTATAGTTCGGGCTCAGCATACACCGATTAAGGAGAAAGGTGGTGAAGATTCTTCATCGGCTGTTATCTTGGGATCGAGGATTGAAGCTATGGACCAGTTTATCTACAAGTTACAGATGGAAAACAAACTCAAGGAAAAAGAGCGTATTGAGGCTCAGAAGAAGTTAAACAAGAAAGAAGAAGAAATTTCTTCTCTAAGGGCCAAACTAACGCTCGTAGAAGGAAGAGGAAAGGAGGAGATATCCGAGGAGGAGATTAATTCGAAAGTAAATGAGCAGAATCTGATGCTGAAAAGGGAACTGGAGAGAAGGATACATGAGTGTCAGAAAATGGCCGATGAATTTGTTGAGATGGAAAGGAGGAAAATGGAAGAAAGGATGTTGCAACAGCAACGGGAAGTTGAAATTCTCAGACACCGTTTAGAGGAAATTGAATCTGAGCTTCATCTTTTAAGGGCTGGCGGTGCATCAGCAGACATGGATGGAAGCAGCTTTATGAAAAGGCTGTTGGAGGTTTGTGCTGAGGATTCAGATATGGTTAAATCCATGGATCTAGACAGATCAATTGACATGGAAACCAGTGTGGTTCATAAATCAGATGTCCGTGGAAATGCTATAATTTCATGCCTTCCCAATACAAGCAATTTCAATGAAAACATTACAAATTTTCCCAACAAAGCATTCTTGAGCACCGTGTATGAGGAAGATGAAGAAGAAAACGAGGAACAAGGTAAAGGGGATCCCATAGACGAGGAGGTTCAGAAAGAAGTAATTGAGGAAAAGAAGATGATAGTTACACCAGAATCTTTGATTCAATATCAGGAGCAAATTGACGACTCTTCTAGGCAAAAAAGGATTCAAAATATCTTCACCCTCTGTGGAAACTATAGAGAACTTTCTCAACACAACAGAACTCCTATGCCTACCAAAAAGAGGCTAGAAACTATTGATTCCTTGTCGACCCTATCAAGGGCAGAGGGAGAACATTCTGCTAAACTAATGCCTGGTGACCTTTCCCAGCTTCAGAATAGTATTTCTAAAATTCTTTCAGCATCAAACGAGCAAGGGAACAAGCAGAACTTGGATGAAAACAAGCTTGGAAAAGTTACAGGTTTTGATGAGATAGCAAAGGTTTCGAAGGAGAATCACAATCCAGTAGATGAAAGCACTGGTGGTGATATTGTTGAAGTATATGTGAAATGGGAGGCGTCGAAGGAAAATCCTGGGAAGTTCATTGCGACATTGAAGTTTTTGAAAGATTCGGCTCTTGCTGACTTGCGGAAGCTGTTAGAAATCCATTTTGGTGGGGAGCAGCAAGAATTTGCTTTTCTTCTTCTTGGGGTACGTCTCTATTAACTCCATCTTTTCTTAACCTTAGTGAATTCACTTGTAGTGAACTGCAGGGGAGTGTCTTGAGCATACATTTATGACAATGCCCTCGTAGGATTTGTTGATATAATCGTCATTGTGTTTATATCATAGTTACTTGATTAGTACTTTGTGCGCATGACAACAAGTGAATTTGTGTACACATAGGATCCCTCTGGTGCTCCGATACCTAGAGAAAAGGAGGCAACAACTCGAGCAAGCGATCTCCCCATTTGCAACAATGGCCATCTCGCTTGTCTGCGTCCATTAAAGCCATTTCAGCGTACAATTCATCTCCCATTTAGTCCTCTCGAAAACAAGCTTGCAGCTACACCAAACTCGCCCCATGTCACACAGCAAGGAGATTGCTATTCACCCAAAATAGCCCAACACTTGAGTTCAACACCTTTTATTACTGTTAGAAGATAAGGTGATCAGTTTTTTTCTGATTAGAAACAATTGTGCAGCCAGGTATCCTTTGCTATTATGTGTACTCCTGGTGCATGTTATCTTATGATTGTCAAAATCCAGTGAAGTCAGATTATGTGTCACTAGAGTGCAAATATGTCGATATTTCTCTTTTGCAGATACTTATATTTTTCAACAGTTTAAGGTGATGATGTGTTTTTTGTATGATCTAAAATGCCCAGAATTATTCATCATTAGATGATATTTTTCATGATCAAGCATTAAGAAACTAACAAAGAAAATGCATTTAACGTTGTTAATATGTTAAAACTCAATTACAAAACAGCTAACCTAGTTAATAGTAGACTTAGAGATTGACATTCTCTGTGAGAACAGAAATTTGTTTACTGTTACTTATAATACTGCGATGGTTACAACCCGAAAGTTAACAGGACCCGGTTCAACCCAGGTCGACTTTCAGACACATGACAGCCCTTTTTCATGAGATGGAAGAGGTGTCCTTGTAACCTCAATGAAAATTGTAGATTTTGAATTTCATATACATTCTCTACTTTTCACGCCAAGATAGTGATAATTATCACAAGAATGAACAATGCTTTTAACACAACATAAATATAAGAAGAAAAGCAAGTCATTTTCCAAGAAAAAAGTACAAGAATTAGTAATCCCAGATGAAAATAACATAAAAACTTTAAAAATTTTGGTTCCAGAATTGCCTAAAATATAGAAGTTCGAAAGGGGAAAAAAGCCTGGCAAAATGAAAGAAAAGTTGATGTGACACGACGACAAAATTTGAACAAATATAAGGGATGAATTTGTGAATAGAGATCCATTCCATCATGAAGCTTTCATGTTGTCCAATCCAACACTGGCCTGCACCCAAAAGTGTACATAAATGAAATACACTCTCCTGCAGTTTAAACTTCATAGTTGTGATTTGCAAAATGTCTATAATGTGATGCAGTTTTGCATATTCTGTGGCTCCCTCAATTCTGAATCAGAACATTAATAAAACATCATACCAGGAACTTGTGAATTTGCTCGAGGATTGGTGCGAAATTTGTGCAAAAGTTTTCCATATCGCCATAGGTGTCACCTTCGGCCCTGATCACCTCCATAAACTTCTTTCTATCGGGTGCAAGCTTTATGGCGACCTTCATTGCACAATGGAAATGTCAACATAAGTTAGAGAAACAAAATACAAAACGCGCTTTGTAGGTCTAAAATGCACGTATAATAAATCTTTCTTACTAAAAGTAATGGCCTAAACCTCTAAAATAAACTGATTTTGATAGAATCAAGAATGCATAAAATCTATATATTACCGAGAAACTGGAACTTGCAAGCCAGCCATGCCATTTTTTCAAGGTCTTGCTGTATGCATCATTACAAGCATGTGACATTGACTGGTCTTGATATTGGGATAGATTACGGAACAGCTCAACTAAGAAATCCATTGCTCTGCAATATATTTAAAATTATTATCATCTTAACAAAGCTTAAACTAAATGGTCTGAACTTTGAAGAGCACCATTTCAGAAGAAGCATGGCAGTGAATTTTTTTAGAACAATATATCATCACAAAATTTTAGGATCATCAAAAGTCGTCAGTAATGGGAAAGTGATTTTTCTTTTTTCTTTTTTCTTTTTTTTCAGTTCTTTTTTCTTTTTTCCATTTTTTCAGTTCATTAACAACAGAAAATGCATATAATGCAACTTCTTATGCAAATCAATAGTGCTTGTAATATGTTGAATAGTGTTCAGAATTCAATATTATTCTTGCCTAAAACTAGAGAGTGGAATAAAAGTGATAAGAGAAAAACATGTCACAGTAAGTAGTACCTTGTCAGCCAAAGAAGTCCATTGGTACAACTTGATGATGATTTGGAAGTTTTTGTTTCGACTTCAGCTTGTACCAAGCTGTACAAGTAATTGAATCTGGATGGATTGGAAGAGTACTTAGATTCCAGCCTCTGCCAGTTAATAAACCATAAAAAATTGTCTCAGTATCGCAAAAGTCAGTGTGCTAATCTTGTGATTAAAATGTCTGCTAGTGTTATGTGGTATGTCATTCAGGAAAAAAAATATATATATAAAATAAAAAGGAAAAAAGGAAAAAAGAAGAAGAAAAAGGAACAAATTCCTGTCTATTTTATGTGCATACATATTGAATCAAAGAAAAAGAAACTCTTACCGATATATTACCACCAATATCAGATTTCACCACAGTCATAGCGGCCCCAAATTTATCTAGCATAAAGTCAAAATGGTATTATGGAATGGCAGTTTGAAGGAGAAATTCTATAGAGATTAAGAACGAGTAAAGAAAGAATATCAAAGGAGAAACAATTAAATTTAATGTGTTTCTATACCCCAAAACATTTAAACTATTCAACCTATTCTAACGAAAAAAAAATAAAAAAATACCTTGGTATATCTATCTGAAAGGACTATTTCACCAAATTCCAAAGGCGAAATATTCGACCAGGGAAAATTCTTTTACTTTTCCAAATTAAACTAAGGCAAGAAAACCCCGACATGATCTATAATTTCATGCTACCCAATAGCCCCTGCACTCAGACTCTCAGAGAGACAGTAAATAGCCAAGTTCTTTTTTCTTTCCTTTTTTTGCTTTCCAATAGCTTGATATCTATCGTTTCTGACTCTCATGCATTCTGATTCTGTCGTATGATCTTCATATTTGGTACGAAGCAAAGTCACCCAATCTTTATTTCGACTTCTACACAAAAATATATATTTTATGATTTTATCCTACAAAGAAGGACGGAGCCAGGAACACACAAATATTAAAATGTAATAAAAAAATTTCAAAGCATTGCAATTGTACCCTATCTGCCTATCAGTTTTCACATATTGAAAGTACTCTACAGTAACCTCATTATCAGCATCATCATAAATATTTTTCTCAAATACAATCAATCAAACGGTCGTGCTTCAGAAATATGTGACTTGGTCTTTGCTTCAAAGTAACTAGGTAGAGGGCACTACCATTGACAAGGTAATTATTAATATAGAGATTAGAACCCCTTCAATCTGAACATTAGTGCGAGTATATTTCAAACATATTAAAAGTTGGATTAATTAAACCTGACGAGATGTTCCCAAATTACTGCTAAGTATAATTAGAAATTTTGAAATCGTTTAGCTGGTTTTAATTAATTCAAGTCTTAAAAACTCCTTACTACAGTTCAGATTTCAGAGGCTCTATTCTCTATCTTAGTCATATAGCTAAATTATTATGAAAGACATTTGTATAATCTATCCATATCCCATCACTGTTCACCACCAGAGGCAAAATCACAGCCCAATTGCCCAAAGCAAATGCCAGTTCAGTTTTTGCTAATCTCCCAACTCCAGTGGGGCCAACTGCTCCTGCTTGTTCCCTCCTTTGCTCCCCTGCCTTCGAATAATATATCAAAGATGCAGTTGAATTTGATAAACCACAACACAATCTTAGGCTACTCCACTTATTGTCAATTGGTTTTGGGTTGAATATCAAGTTCTTTATCAACCAGCCAGAAAGTTGTTGAAACTGACATTCGCAAATAAACTTATCATATGGAATGGACTTTATTATCCCTTAGAAACTCTTACAATATATATTGGTTGTTAGTGGTCCTAGCCATAATCCACCTCCACCTCCACCTCCCCACCACCCCGATCAGTCATTTCGAGAAGCGAAAAGAAACTTCAAATCTAATGGCGGCAAAAGACCACCATACCATACGATACATCTTGGCTTCTTTCTTAAATTTTCACCAAAAAAAGGGGATTTAAGGCACACAGTTATGGCTGATAAATGGAGAAGTAGAGTTATAGAATAATGCTTGCAAGTTAAGACATTAGTTCTTAAGAACTGGTGAAATTTTAGAATGATTACTACTCTGTACTAATAAATTACCAATTAAATTACAGCAAAGACAAACCTAGAATGGGCAATATATGTTTGCAGACATCCAGGAAAGGCTTGGTCAGCATATCCCCTTCTTCAGACTTGACATGCTTAATTCCTTCGAGACATGGAGTAAACACAGTTTCCCCCATTTTCGCAGTATTCTGTACCCAAAACCAATAGGGAATACATAACCAAACATAAGTTAATCAATCATGGTATTAGAGCTTATTTCGCTACTTTTAAGTGAAAATTCTGCACGCATCACAGCTTTGATAAAAAAAAAAATGTAAATCCGATGTGGACGTGAACTTTTGGATGTAATGTAACCTTGATGCAATAACAGGAATATTGCTCTGAAACAGTAATTTTTATGAAACACCCAATGTGGGGGGAAAAGTTCTCGATCAGCACTTGCAGAGATAAGAATTTGGAAAATGTAAATTGGAATTGATTCATAGGCCATACTATCTAACTCCATATTCATAAGATAAATAATTCAATTATTAATTTTTAAATCTACAACATTTTCATCAATGAGAACCGTATATAGATATACATGCCAAAAATACATTACATTAATCACCTAAAAAAAATATTATATACCAATTACATGAAATAAAATGATGCAAAAAATATAATACACATTCAAATTTCTACATATGCATTGCATTGAAAAACCTGTGTGTGCAGAGAGAATTAGATCGGGTTCAAATGAATTTATTTATTTTTTTACATGTATATATACATACTAATTATATATAAATTATTGATAATTAAAAATCATAACATTAAACGTGAATAGAACTGAATTAGTCGTTGCCATGTTTAACTGAATTTCAAAATACCCGCTGCTTCTGCGGTATAATGAGCTTCAATCTGCCGGTATTTGCCATCAAGGTCCCTCATTTCAATCTTATTTACTGATTAATATCTTGCAAAAAGTGTGGCCAGGTTCAAGATTTATGGGGGGGTGTCGTATAAAGACCTTTTTCTTATTTTTAATATTATTTTAATTTTTTCATTATTTTTTCATTATTTAATTATTAAAATAAAATATACCAAATATCTAAAATTGTAAGATATTATATTTATTTAATAATTTTAATAAATAGTCAATTATAAAAAAATTTAATTTTGAAATGCAAAAATTAGACTATTTTTCAATTTTCAACTAGACAAATCATACTTAGCCCCTATTTGGCACATATTAAAATTTTCATTCGCATTCTACTAATCATTTTCAACTACACATTTTTCAATAAAATAATATGTTTCATCGCGTCAATAATTTTTCATTCTTTTTCAACCACACATTCTCCATCAATCTACTATTCAGAATACATTCTTCCAAAATAATGTGCCTCAAACACACCGTTAATAAATTTATAGGAACTCTATATATACTTTCGAAGTTATCAACAAAATAATGATTCCCAAAATCATAATTACGTAATGTAGATAATATCGTAGTTTAAATTTTATTTAACTCTCTATTGAATAAAATTATTATTGACTTTTGTGCATATAAAGTCTTTTAACAACTAGAAATTGAAGTCAAATAAAAGTTTTTTTTTTTTTTTAAAAAGACTAATAATTTAAAGTCAAATAAAAGAACTTTAAAAAAAATTAATAAAAAGCTCATAGAGAAGATGAAAAAAATTCAACTGTTTATGAATTGGAAAGAAAAAAAAAAGAAGGAAAAAGAAAAAGAAAAAGCTTCGAACGCAAAGCGTGGGGTTTTACCTGAGTTTCAATCATGGGCGTATGTTTGGTAGAGAACATTGTTTAAAACTTAAAATTCAAATCAAATTAGGCCCCGATAAGATTTTTAGTAGATTTTGATAGAAGCTGATGAAATGTGTTGAAAAGTTGTGAATCTCATAAAATATGTAATTAAAATTAAATATTGAGTTTTGAGATTTTAATTGAATTTCGTTTCAAACAAAACATGGGCTAGATATCTTCCTAGGACTGTCCGTGAGTCGGTTTGGTTCGGTTCGGTTCTAAGATTTTCGGGTATTTAATAAATGGACTCGTCGGGTCTAAATATAATTATGGAACCGTTCGAGTTCGATTCGATTCGATTCCTTTCGGTTTCATACCATAATTAAATTTTTTAACATTTACAGCAACACTACATAAATATAATTAATGACATTTCATTCGTAACTTTTACAAATTAACGTAACCTAATTCAAAAATATATAAATAACTAGCTGTCGAATAACATTAATTCAATGCATACAAATACCAAAAAGTAGATATTAATATTAAAATATTGATAATCCATATCAATAATTCATTTGTTTCAAGCAGCCTGCCTGCATAAAGAAAATGAAATATAAATTAAAAGTTATAAAAATAAAATATTTTGAAGTATAGGTAATNTTAATTCAATGCATACAAATACCAAAAAGTAGATATTAATATTAAAATGTCGGTGATCCATATTAAAAAATTGAGGCCCAACGCTTAAAATTATGAAATGATCTGAATTAATTAATTAATTTGTTAATTTATTTATAAAAAAATAAAATAATTTAATTAAATAAATAAATAAAATAAAAAAATTATTTAGTTTCGGGTCTCATTCGGTTCTTGGTCTAGACCCGAGACCCGACCCATACCCATCGGTTCTCGATTCGGGTACCCGTTCAGGTATTTAATTTGTGAAGAACCGCTCAATTCGGTTCGAGTTCGGTTCGATTCGGAACTTTTGGACACCCTTATATCTTCCAACTAATAAAAGAGTCTCATTAATTGGGTTTTGATGGAGTAGAAAGGAAAATTGAGGGGCAGATCCAAAATTTAGCAACGTTTAGGGTATATTATTAAAAAATAAAAAAATTGAAGTTGCTAAATATATAATTAGTTTAATTACACAAAAGGTCACTGAACTCTCACCTTAATTGCAATTGGGTCATTAAACTTCAATTTCGAGTAATCTACCACTATATTTAAATTTAAAAGCAATCAGGTCACTCCTTTAAATTCTGTTAACTTGCTTACTAGAATTCGCTGATGCGTCCATTAAAACTAACATATGTTCATCCCAATCAACATACTAATAACATTGAAGGTCACTGAACTTTTACTTACTTGCATTTAAGTCACTAGAATGAAAGTTCAATGACCCATTTATTCGTTAAAATAATTTTCTGACTCATTTATTCGTTAAAGTTAATTAACTATGTTATTGGTTAAAGTTTAGTGATCTGATTGCAACTAGAATGAAAGTTCAATGACTCGATTGTAACTGAAATGAAGCTAGTGACCTTTAGATTATTAACTGCAATAGTTAGTTTTAGCAAACGCATTTGCATAATTAACTGAGTTGCTTTTAAATTAAAGTTTAATGGCTTAATTGCTCCAAATTCAGGTTCAGATACCCGATTGCAACAAAATGAAAGTTCAATAAACTCTAATTTAATTAAGGGAAAATTACAAAAAACCAGGCATTAAGTTTAACCTTTTAAAAAATCAGGTTTTCATGTTTTTTTTTTCATTTATCAGGTTTTTTATCATTTTAATTAAATAATTAATCTATTAAAACCCTAATTTTTCTATTCATCCCACACAAATCACCTCGTTGCTCTCACTTCTCTCTACACTCTCACTTCTCTCCGGCACCACCGACCGCCGCCTTCCCCTTCTCCCTCCTCTCCTCCCTTCTTCGCCCTCCCCTTCCATCCCCCTCCATCCCTAGGACATCAAGTTGCTGTGGGTGTCGCAACAGCGTCGGCTGCGACACCCAGCAGCCGCAACGCTGCTGTGAGTCGCAGCCGCGACACCCATAGCAGCCGCGACGCTGCTAGGTATTGTAGCCGGGCTCTATGTATTGGGGGGTGGGGGGAATTTTGTGGGGGTCTGTGGGTGTGAGGGGCGGATCTATGGGTGTCGGTGTGCGGTGGTGCTGTGGGTGCGCGGTGTTGTGTGTGCGTGGTGGTCTTTGATGTGGGGTGGAGGTATTCGATGATGTGGTGGTGCCGGTGTTTTTCTTGGTGTGGTGGTGCGGGCGGCGATGGTATGGTTGTTTTTGTTATTATTACGGCGGTGGTTGTGGTGGTATTGTGTCTGACAATGGTGGTGGTGTTGTTCAAGCGGCGACGGT